>JABWDQ010000060.1:0-22826 GCA_014839995.1 Xenentodon cancila | reverse complement strand
TGTTTTTTTTTTTTTTTGTGGATTTTCACATTAACTTGGGAGGAGAGAGAAGAGAGAGAGTCAAAGAGACCAAACAAAAGTTCCTCTTATATTCAAAGCCTTCTATAAATGTTAACAGGTTTTTCTTGTCAGTGTGAAGCTTTTTAAGTTGCCTCAGGATTTCAACCTCTTTATATCCTTCTTCTTTGTTGTCATCTATCAAAAATTCGACTGCAACAATTTCATTTGTATCTTTTTTTGTGCATTGGACCACTTTTCCAAAACATCCGTGACCTAAATCATTACCAATCTGGTACATATCTGAAAACTGAAGTGGCACAGTTTTACTTTTGATGGTTTTTTTGTTGGAACTTTGTGAACTTCCCATTTGCAAATATTAAATGTAGATGTTGTTCCTTCCTCGAACAAATGCAAAATGGAACTGAGTAGCTCTTGTGTTTATAAAGGGACTCTGATGACGTCAAGGCCAAAGCCACTCCCACATTCTGGTGATGTCAGCAACAGGACGTAACAACATATTTAAACAGAACAATTTGTGCTAAGACACACAGAATGATTTAAACTATACAACATTTGGTTTGTTTTTTTGTTGCTTTTTTGTAAAATTCCATCTCAAATTATATCCACCTCTTTGTCTATGGACATGTTTTGTATGTTTTATTGAAATAAAGTTCCTCATGCCCCAGATTACTAGTGAAAACACCTTCATATATCAGGAATCTCATGTGTTGTTATTAATCCTTACATTTCTCCTCCCAAGTTAATGTGTGCTGGGTACAACTATTCACAGCTATATAATAGACAAGATAGTTGATCCTGTTTCTGTGTCTCAAATAGGAGTGATAGCTGAACAGATGCTGGTGGCTTTGGATGCACTAAAAAGTGTAGGTTTAGTTCACACCGACATCAAGCCAGACAACATTATGCTGGTAAACCATCAGTCACAGCCCTTCAGGGTGAAACGGATTGATTTTGGGTTGGCTGTAAAAAAATCTAAACTACATTTGAAAAAAAACATTCAGCCTCTTGGTTATAGGACCCCTGAGGTGATCCTGGGTCTTCCATTGGATGAAAGCGTGGACATGTGGTCTCTTGGATGCGTTTTGGCTTTCATGTACCTTAAAGAACCGCTCTACTCAATCAACTCTGAATATGTGACTCTTAAGGCCATCGTACAGATGCAAGGACAGCCTCCTGACTGTGTACTGAAAAGAGGAATTAACGTAAAGCATTTTTTAACAAGATCATAGGGTCTCCAAAACGTATGTTTAGAATAAAAACATCCGGTGAGTATTATGTGCCAATGTCATTTAAACAAAATGTCCATCAGGGTGCTGATAAGATCATCAACAGTCTCGATGACCTGCCAACGATGAGACCGGCGATTACGAATCCAGATGAACGGAAGGATACACAGGAATTTATAAACCTGCTGAAGAAGATGCTGCACGTGGATCCAAGGAAACGGATCAGCCCCAGAAAAGCTCTCAAACACAGTTTTATAACCATGAAACACTTCTCTGGTTGTAAAAACAGCCCCTATGTAAAATCAGCTCATAAAACTATGGAAATGGCTCAGTTTAGGAAGTCAGCAGTTGAGCCGCTTGTAAAATCCATTGAAGTCGAACATCAGAAAACACAGTCTAGTGAAACAACAGAAAATACTGAAGATGAAACCTCACAAACAAAAACTGACAACACAACAGTTTCTGAAAGCTCTCAAGAACTTCCTGAAACAAATAAAGTTACCAAATCTGCAGAAGAAGGAAAATCTGATCAAACCTTAACACAAGCATCTGAGAAAATATGTCATCACGAGGACACGAAAGAAAAGATGACAAACATATATTCAAACGATGAAGAGTGGAACGGGACTTTTATAACCGTGAAGCCGCGTTGTTCAGGTGTTGAACTCTGAACTCGCCGGCCAACTTCGGGAACGCGGTCTGCTCCGGGAACCACCACTTCCGCCGACCCCCGCACCTCGACCTCCGCCGCAATGGAAGCGCCACAAGCGGCGCTACAGGAAGCAGAAGAGCATCCAGTTCAGCATCCAACACCATCATCCCCCAGCAGCTCGTTCACAAACTGGACCAGCTGGGGATCAGCACCTCGCTGTGCAACTGGCTGTTGGACTTCCTGACTGGGAGACCACAGGCAGTACGGGTCGGCGGCAACACATCCAGCACCATCACACTGATCACAGGGGCCCCCCAGGGATGTGTGCTGAGCCCCCTCCTCTTCACCCTGCTGACCCACGACTGCACACCGATCCACAGCTCCAACCTCTTCATAAAGTTTGCGGACGACACGACTGTGGTGGGTCTCATCAACAACAACGATGAGTCAAACTACAGGAGCGAAGTGAGCCGCCTGGCTGAGTGGTGCAGCGACAACAATCTCTCCCTGAATGTGGAGAAGACCAAGGAGATTGTTGCTGACTTCAGGAGACAACACACCCAGCATGCTCCTCTGACCATCAACGGTGCTGCTGTGGAGAGGGTGAGCAGCACCAAGTTCCTGGGTGTCCACATCTCAGACGACCTCTCCTGGACTGTTAACACCGCATCACTCGCCAAGAAGGCACACCAGCGTCTCTACTTCCTCCGCAAACTGCGAAGAGCCAGAGCCCCGCCCCCATCAGGTACACCTTCTACAGAGGCACCATCGAGAGCATCCTGACCAGCTGCATCACCGTGTGGTACGGATCCTGCACCGCAACCTGCCGCAAGTCTCTCCAACGCGTCGTGAGAGCAGCTGAGAAGATCGTTGGTGTCTCTCTCCCCTCACTTCAGGACATTTACAGACCCGTCTGACTCCAAAGCCCTCAGCATTGTGAGAGACCCCACCCACCCGTCACACAGCCTCTTCAGTCTGCTGCCATCAGGGAGGAGGCTGCGGACCCTCCGAGCCAGAACCAGCCGACTGAAGGACAGCTTCGTCCACCAGGCTGTCAGGACACTTAACACTCTCCCTTCTCTTCCACCGTTTCCCGCCTTGCCCCCCCCCTCACTCACTCTGATCTCAGTATCTGTATTTTGGCAGAACTGGACCGCCTTGCTTTGCACCATGTCACTTTAACAAACCGTAAAAACTGTTGTTGTCATGTCACAACTTGTTTGTCTTGTCTCTTTTTAACCTGCACTTTGTGTTTAAAATGTATTTATTGTGTAGCACCGAGGGTTTGAGGGTAACGCAATTTCGATTCTCTGTATGTATCTCACATGTGGTAGAATTGACAATAAACTTGACTCTGACTCTGACTCTGAATCGACCGAAGGAACTCGTGACAGATCTACATCTACCAAACAAGAAAAAAACATCAATAAAAGTTATTAAAAGCACCACAACAGCTGGAACATGTGAACAACTTCCTGCAAGAAGGAATGATCCTTCTTCCAACACAACAGAGAAACGTTTTGATCCAATCACGACTCAGAAGACCACAAAGATGTGTCAACTCAAGGAGTCAAAATCAAAGTTGGCAGGAAGATTTTCAAATGATGAAAAGTGGAACGGGACTTTGATAACCGTGAAGCCGTGTTATTCGGATATTAAACCGAGCGAAGGAACAAAATCAAAGTCCGCTGGTCAGTGCTCCAACGGTCAGAGCTGCAATAAGACACATACTTTTACAAAGACCCGGCCAACAGCTGTTGAAAACACAGGAGACAAAACTGCAGCCGACTTGAAAGTTGAACGTTCAACAAAACTCGGAGGCAAAACCAGAGATGCTGGAAGCACCAAGAAACACAGTTCTACAAACGAGGAGAAAACACCCAGCAAAGAAGAAAAACCTGTTTTTGTTGAGATTTAAACAAAACAAAAGTATTTGAGAAGGATTAGGAAGTTCTTCTCTGATTTATTTAAGTGTCTCCAGCCTTGGAGACACCAAAAACAACCAGAGAAGAAAACATGAGTGTTATGTCGCAGGTATAACGACTGAATGACTCACTTGGTAATGTTGTTGATGAACTTTATTTTTACAACAGAACACACTACATCACGCTACCAACTGCTAGGTGACAACAACTATCTTCTTCCCCCCGCTTACCACATTCCTACTCTCTGCTACACCTAGTGGCTCCTTGTGCAATTACAACATCCGAACACAACATCCCCCCTTTACTTAAGAATGATCAGTGCTGTCACAACATTCCCTTGAATTACTTCTTACGTGCTATTACCTTTTACATTGTAAGCATATCAATACATACGTGTCATTAGCCACATATTATTTGACTATTTTTTCTTTAAACCACAAAGTCCTTAAGCCAGCCGGGTGGCTTATGCGTTCTGACAGGACGATTTGCAGCTTGACGACCTTGGTCCAGCTCCATTTCCACCCTTCCAGTACCAGTCTCTGGTGGTGATGAAGATGTAGGAAGCCCGGTGGGAACTGAAGCCAAATGGGAAGCATGCCATGCCCTCCCATCATCTAAGATGTAGGTACTTGGGCCCACCTGCTGTTTGATCCTGATGGGGACAGAGAATTGTCGCTGACCTTTCCGGACGTGAACAGGTTTCCGCACACGCACTCTGTCACCTGCTCTGAAGTCAGGAGTGCGAGCACCTCTTTTAGCATCACAATACTGCTTCATGTGATGTTGGCGGAGAGACACTTTGCGACGTATATCCATAGAAGGTGGCTCCACTGGTGGAGGAGGAAGAACATTTAGTTTTGTTCTCATTTTGCGCCCGTGCATCAGTTCAAAGGGTGACACGCCAGTCATGGCATGTGGTGTAGCACGGTAAGCTTGGAGAGAGGCAGATGTTGCACTTTTCCAGGGTTTGTTTTGGACGATGGCAGCTTGAATCCAACCTTTAAGCACTCTATTAAATCGCTCTATTGCACCATTAGCAGCAGGATGGTACACAGAGGATCGTATGTGCTTAATTCCTCGGTCATGGAGAAAAGAGGAGAATGAAGCAGCCGTAAACTGTGGTCCATTATCAGTGACCAAAGACTCTGGGTCGCCATAACGACTGAAAACGCCACTCAGAATTCCGATCACTGTTTCAGTGTTCACAGATGGAGCAAAGGCAACTTCAGGCCACTTTGAGTAATAATCTGTGAGAGTGATCGCAAACTTACAGTCCCAAGAAGCAGTTTCAAACGGTCCAACAATATCAAGGCCCAGTTGTTTCCAGGGACCCTCAGGCAGGGGCACCGGTTGAAGTGGGGCCTGAAAAACCTTGGCAGATTTGTCGGATTGTTGGCACAAAGAGCATTCAGATACTTGGGAGAGCACCAGTGCATCCATCCCAGGGAACCAGTACAAGTCTCTCAGGCGCTGTTTTGTTCGCACCACACCTTGATGTCCTTCATGGGCAAGGGCCACAAGTGTGCAGCGCAAGTAGATTGGCACTACTAAGCGTGATCCCCTAAACACCAGGCTGTCACGCACACATAACTCATGCCTTATTTTGAAGTACGGTTGCAGAACAGGACTCACAGATTTAGAAGACCGTGGCCACCGCTGTTGCATTTGCACACGCAAGGAGGAGAGCTCAGGGCAAGAAGAGGAAGCATCCTGAAACTCTTTGGCAGCCACCGACACAGGGGTTGCAGCCAGTAAAGCAACCAGTTCCGGTTCTGAGTCCTCAGGAGATGAAGATGCGACTGGTAAAGGTAAACGTGAGAGGCAGTCAGCTGTTTGATTCAGGGGCCCTGCTCTGTACACAACATCATATGTGAAGCAGAGAAGGTGCGCAGACCACCGTGCAATGCGCATCCCTGCTCGATCAGTCCCTTTTGTGGACAGGAGTGTTGTGAGGGCCTGATGATCCGTGCGCAGTGTGAATTTCCGACCCCATAGGTATGTCCGCCATTTTTCAACAGCCCAGACACACGCAAGAGCCTCTTTCTCCACTGTTGAGTATTTCCTCTCAGTCGGTGACAGTGTTCTCGATGCAAATGCCACCGTTCGTTCTGTGTTGTCCGGATGCAGCTGGGTAAATGCAGCACCCACACCATAATCAGATGCATCAGTAGAGATTATGGTTGGTAGCTCAGGGTTGAACAAGGCTAGCGCCGGGCTTTCCAAAAGCAAACGTTTCACAGTCAGAAAGCACCGCTGCGCCTCACCAGTCCATCCAAACTAAGTTTCTTGACGTAGGCAAGCACGAAGGGGCTCCACCACAGTAGCATAATTAGGTATGAATTTTCCATACCAGGACAGCATTCCCAAGAATGAGCGAAGACTCACAGCATCTGATGGAGCAGGGGCCTGTGCAATGGCCTGCAGGTGCTCTGTGTCTGGTTTAAGTCCCTCAGCAGTCACCAGATGTCCCAGGAACTTCAGGCCGGTCTGGCGAAAGTGGCATTTCTTGTCATTAAGCTGCAAGCCTGCTGCTTTGAGTCTCTGCTGAACTGTATCCAAGGCTGTATCATGCTCTTGTGCGGTGCGCCCGTAGCAGATGATGTCATCAAGGTAGAACTGTACATTAGGTACTCCGTGCAAAACTGTTGCCATTAGCTTTTGGAAAGCTGCAGGAGCTGAGGCAAGACCATAAGGAACCCTGCAGAACCTGAACAGTCGCTCATGAGTGATGAAAGCCGTTAAATCCCTGCTGTCAGGGTGCAGCAACACTTGGTGGTATGCGCTCTCCAGATCAATGGTTGAGAACAGCGTTGCACCTGTTAATGCTGAGAGTAATTCCTCCATGTGAGGAAGAGGAAAGCTATCCACCACAACTGCTTTGTTAGGTTCTCGCAGGTCCACACACATTCTGATTTTTCCAATTTTCTTTTGTATTACAACTATTGGTGAGACCCAGGGAGAAGCATCAATGCGCTCAATCACACCAACTAAGAGAAGACGGTTCAGCTCCTCTGACACCGCAGCCCGCACGGAAAAGGGAAGGCGTCTCAGTTTTTGACGCACAGGGACAGCTGTTTGCAGCACCTTCACTTTATGCATGAAACCAACAGCACATCCAAGAGTTGTGGGAAAAGCTGGCTGTGAGACAGAGCACTCCATTAGAGCAGCAGAGGGTGGCGAAACAGAGCGTGTGGATGGTAAATATGCAGTGTTGCCTTCAATGTGCAGATTGAAAGCAGCGATTAAATCCCTCCCCATGAGAGCAGTTCCAGAGTTCACAACATGAAATGTTGCAGGTGTTTCGAAGTCCTGTATTTTCACAATTGCATCCATGCAGCCTATCACTGGAATGGAGGTCCGGGAGTAGGTCACCAGTTGAACAGTGGGCTGACGCAGCAGAGCACCTTTGAAGTTTTCCTCATATATGCAAAGTGGCAAAATGGAGACTGCAGCACCTGTATCCACCGTCAGTTTCATCACCTGTGATGTGTCAGCCACTTTAATGTTGACTGTAACTTGTATCCCGTCGGGGGCGACTGCTCTGTCCACTAACAGCAGCGTGTATTCTGGCAGTTCAACTTCCTTAACTGAATGGGTCTGCAAGGATTGGCACACCCGTGCAAAATGTCCTTTTTTGTTGCAGTTCCTGCAGGTTGCTTTGATTGCTTGGCATTCACTTGAGTTAGCCAAGTGTTTCTCAGATCCACAACGGAAGCACGTGCGTACAGAAGGGTTGGAAGCAGATTTCTGTACTGGTTTTGCAGTAAAGCGTTGGCGTGGCTGTCTAGGCCTGCATGCTGTGTTCTGTGTTTTCACAACTTGCACAGGTGCCTGCTGGGTACACGACATGTACTTCGCCTGCTCACTAACTGACTCGGCTTGAGTGGCTAAAGTGATAGCATCTGCTAGCGTCAAGTTAGTTTTTAGCAGGAGTCTTTCTCTGATGCGGGAGTCAGCAACATGCTCCACAAGCTGGTCCCGGATCATATCATCCGCATTAGCAAAGTCACAAGTTGAAGCAAGTTCTCGGAGTGCAGCAATATAATGCACTATGGACTCTTGAGCCCCCTGGACTCTCTTCCTGAATGTGTGGCGCTCCACGACCACATTTACTGGTGGAGTAAAATGTGCACGTAACGCAGCAACGGCTCTTGCTAGCGTGGTACCTGTGTCCGGCAGTGTGTGAAAAATCCGTTGTCCTTCGGAGCCCAAGCAATGTAGTAACAAAGCACGTAGTCTTTTCTCTGGCCATGCATCTCCACTGGCGTTGATAACCAGAAGATAATTTTCAAACATCCGAACCCACGTCTTGAACGGCATAATCGGGTTTCCCGGGCACGGCAAAACAACGTCTGGAAACGACACGTTTGAAGCCATCTTCACTCACAGCTGCACTTGTAGGTTCTCCTCGTCGCCAATTTGTTATGTCGCAGGTATAACGGCTGAATGACTCACTTGGTAATGTTGTTGATGAACTTTATTTTTACAACAGAACACACTACATCACGCTACCAACTGCTAGGTGACAACAACTATTTTCTCCTCCCGCTTACCACATTCCTACTCACTGCTACACCTAGTGGCTCCTTGTGCAATTACAACATCCGAACACAACATTCTTATTTTCCTTACTACACATTTTTTTATCTAAAAATCCTGAGTTACATTTTTGCCCCCAGGAGTGGGGTTCTGCTACATTAGTGTCTCAGGAGGTTTTGTAGTTTTTTGTTTTTTTTTGAAAGAGTACACAAGATAACTATAGTAGCTCCAAAGGAGGTGCCTGGGTTGGGCGAGACCATTGGCAGGATCGCCGTGTGAGTGACCACGGCACCAGAGATCAACTTCCTGCAACCCTGTAGACAACCGCTCATCCTGGGACGAGGAAGAGGCATCGGACCAACACATCTGGACCTACGTCTGAGTAACATTTTACCCCCCGCTGTTGACTTGCACTTACACACATGGAGCCATGTCGCAGGAAGAGAATGAAAATGAGTCAGTCTCACACATGGACACAGAAATGGACCCGGTCACTGTACTGCAGGCAAAGTTATCAAAGCTAAGTTATAAGCATGACCAGGCTATGGCCCAGCTAGCTGCTCTGAGTAATGGAGCAAACCCATCATACATTTACTTGCCTAGAGAACGCCTCATTCAGCCGTTTAGTGCTGATTCAGCAGTTGATGGCCGCCCCGTTGATGAGTTTATATATTGAAATCCAGCAAGCTATTAGAGCTGGAGGTCTGGGAGAGGACGATCAGGTGGATTTCATTACGTCACATCTGAGAGGGTCAGCACTGGAGGAGATCAAGTTGTGCACAGAAGATGAGTTTAAGGGGACTGATGAAGTTTTCAACTTACTCAGAGACGCTTACACTGAGAAACGCAGTGTAGGGCAACTTTTACAGACTTTTTACAGCCACCATCAGGTAGAGGGTGAAGATTTTTTTGAATACTCCCATGCACTGTCACAGATCCTTCGCTCAGTTTTAAAGCAAAAACCAGATGCAGTTCTTGATGCAAAGATGGCAGTCAGAGATCAGTTTGTAGAAGGAATAAGAGATTCCACACTCAGAAGGGAGCTTCGCAGAAAGCTTAGAGACAAACCAGATTCATCACTCTTCCAGGTGCATCAGGAAGCCATTTCATGGTCAACAGAAGACAGGCTCAGTAGCACCAGAGTTGTAAGGAACAGAAGCATATTAGGCAATGATGGAAGCGTTAGAAGCCAACATACACATAGTGGACCAGAGAGGTCAACTGCCACATTAGAGGACATTCTTAAAGTGGTGTCTGAACGAGGCAAAGCCATTGGGGAGTTGGTTAATGTGGTGAGAGAGGGAGTTTTCAGGGGAAGCTCACACAGAGATAGGAGGGTGAAGACAACGTTCCAGTATACTGATGATGGCAAACTGATTTGTTTTAAGTGCAACAAAGTGGGACACATTGCTCGGGAGTGCAGATCACACAGAAAAGGAAGTCAACCTACCACTTCTGAAACACCCGCTCAGGGGAAACTAGAACCCTCGGTTGCCAAGAGCCAGGCAATCCGAGGTGGAAGTAAAGGCTCTCAGATTCCTACTCGAGAGAGATTCCTCGAGCGTGCAGTGGGCTCATGTCCTGAAGTTGAAGTGGAGGTGGGTGGAGTTAAGACAAGCTGTATCAGCCAGCTTCTGATGGTTGAGAGAACGTGTTAGTGGTAACTGATGTTTTCACCAAAATTTACACAGGCGCTTCCAACACGAGATCAGAAAGCTGATACAACGGCAAAGGTCCTGCTCAGAGAGTGGTTCATGAAGTATGGTGTACCTGAGAGGTTACATTCAGATCAGGGGAGGAACTTTGAGAGTGAGGTCATTCAGGAAATGTGTCAATCATATGGCATTAAGAAAACGCGTACCACTCCCCATCACCCCCAGGGTAACGCCCAGTGTGAGCGTTTTAATCGGACCCTACATGACTTGCTGCGCACGCTTCCACCAGAGAAAAAACGTAGGTGGCCCGAGTATTTGCCAGAGATGCTTTATGCATACAATGTAACTCCACACGCCACCACAGGGTACTCACCGTACTATCTCCTGTATGGGGTACACCCACATCTCCCTGTAGATGCTTTGCTGAATCAAGATCCGGTTGTAGATAGAAAGCCTGACTGGTTGGTGGTTCATCAGGAACGTCTACATGAGGCACATAACAGAGCAAGGCGGTATTCTGAACACAAAGCTGCAGTACGGCTAGAACAGGAGAAGGGAAAAGTGTACTGTCCTCCTGTAAAAGTCGGTCAACTAGTTTATCTCTGACAGTGGACCCAGGGTAGAAACAAAATTCAGGATGCCTGGAGTCCAGTGGTCCCATAAAAAGGGTCCATGGAGTAAACCTGAGGCCCTGTCCAGGCCCAGTTACAGTAGTAAAGAAGGTGAAAATCGATGTTTCCACTTCTGCACTGGTTCCTCCTGTGGAAGTTCCTAAAGGGAACCTGGATTTGGAACCAGATTATGTACTGTTGGAGGAGACGCGGTATCCACAGTTGGATAAAGAACAGAGCACACCCACTTGTGGAACGGTGGATGGGGAAACATCTGTCGCAGATTCACAATGATCGGACATTGTGACAAGCAGGAGACCTGCAAGGGACGCTGAGACTGTTGTACCGGTTCCAGTCCCTCGCCGCACTCAGAGAGCAACTGCAGGGACACACTCGAACCCACATCACCTCCGTATATCAACCTGTAACGCTATTTCTTTAAGTCCTGATGTACTGTCACAGTTGTTGACTACTATGGGTAGAGCATTCTTTAGACAAGCAATGAATGAAGGAAAGTGTGAAAATTAAGTCACCGAGGGCGGTGTCTGGAAAGCAGGGGAGAATGTAGCCAAGTGGAGGAAAACGTAAATATCTAGTTACGCCACTAGAGGGCGATCCTGCATTTTTAACAACCAGCTCCAGAAAAGAAGTGTTGACTCTGAATAACGAGGGATAACGGTTGGACGGGTCTTTTTTTTGGTCAGCGGCAAGGATTCAAGATGGTTGGGAGCCGACGTTAAGAGCCGTCAACACACATGAAAAGGTGTCAACGAAGCTAAAGTGGCCAGTGTTTGATGTCGCCGTGAGCCCCATTACAGTCCGGGCCACAGAGCACCTGCTGCAGTTATTTTTGTCTACTCTTTTCTCTACTCTTTTCTCAGATCTTTTCTTATATCTTTTTGTTTTATCTTTTGTTTTATACTTATTTTATTTTCTGAGAAGGGTGGTCTCACAGCAGGGTGCTGGATTGTCTCCTACACATAAATCTACTATTTTTCATGATCCCAGACCTGAAAAAGCTTTCATAACTCTTAAACAGGCCTTGACTCAGGCTTCTCACTTAGCCTTGCAAGATTATTCCAGGACCTTTTATCTTGATGTTTCTGAAGCAGACAATGAGGTGCATGGAGTTCTGTTTCAGAAAAAAAGGGGAGACAGACAGGTATCATGTATGTGAGTGTAATGACGGACAGAACTGACAGAAAATCGCATTGTGGCTTATGTGAACTCTCAGACGTTCATAATGACTTCATTGACAAATCAAAGACTGTGCAAAGTGTTTGACAGCCCGAACCTGACATCAATTCATGAAGGTATCAATATGGCAGATAGGATGGGAAAAAGGAAAGCTACGTGAGTGTCAACATGAGAAGGAGATGAGAGGATGAGCTGAAGTTTTAATGTTGCAGAGAAGATTGGCGATTGTGAAGTGTAAAGGACATGACAAAGGAAACAGCTGGACTGCAAAAGGAAAGGTAATGAGGAAGCTGACAGAGAGGCAAAGGTAGCGGCTGGATATTCTCTGAGACTGTAGATGGTGACGAGTGTGGAGGAGATCCAGCTCCACCTCAAACTAGGTCAGATTAGGGAAGCTCAAGTGGGGGCGTCTCCTCATGAAAAGACAGTATGGAAACAGAGAGGAGCTGTGGAGATACAAGGATTGTGGAGGGGACCAGATGGGAGAATAGTTCTCCCTCCAGGGAAAAGAAAAAGGGCTCTGGAAGAGGCACACGGAGTAGGACATGTAGGAGCAACACAGATGGACAGAACCAAAACCAAAACCTGATGTTGTGTTCAAGGAATTAAAAACTTTGGTCACAAGTTTCTCAAAACAGATCTAGGATAACCAGAGGAGGCGAGAAGGAGCAGGACCTCCTGATACGACGTGGGTCCCTTCTTAAAGTCATCAAAACAAAGTGGTCAGAGCCCAGGTGGACAGGTCCAGTCCAGGCCATGGAGAGGACCTCACATGCAGTTCGGCTAAAAGACAGAGGCGGCACCTATTTACACTGATCACAGTGTGCAACAACCGAAGAGCCCAGCAGGAGCTGGGATGAGATTCAGACTGGACCGTCTGAAATGAATAAAACCTAGACCTCAAGAAAGGGGCAGAATAATCCCCTGGTCCAGGTAGAGGCACAGGGTGGTCTACCCCTGTGTCTCGAAGAAAGAAGAAAGAGGACATCAAAAGAAGAAAGATATTCTTTTCCATTCATCATTGTATTAATGTCTAATGTTTGATTTTGGTCGTTTACACTGGATCAAAAACTTGGAAAAAATGGAAATGTTAGCGTATTAGGTTTATTGTTTTATTCAGAAACATGCGGACCAGAGGACATGGGGTTAAGGAACCGGAGGATCAGGAGGACTAGTCACTTAGTGGTACAAGCAGAGACAAAGGTAACAAAAAGGGTTTAAAAAGGACGAGGAACAGACTTGCATTGATTCAGGAACGTATAAAAAGGGGTGAACACAGGAGTGTTCACATCTCATCTGTATGCAGGCATTTGTGCATGTCGCTGGGATCTCCAGATGCATCTGCACGGAAATAAACGTGAATCTCTTCCTATCAACGGACTCGGGGAATCTTTGATTCAACAATGGTGACAGATGTTGGTTCTCCCTCCCTACTCATTCTTCTGCCAACATTTCCTTCAATTAAACAGCTCAAAAACTGAAGCCAGACTTGTCAGCACTCCACATCAGGTCCAGACATCCCAGATACACACCATCCCCTTCTCAGGACGGGACATTCCCCTCTCTTCTACAGTTATCAACCTCGGTGTGAGGCTGGACCCACAGCCAACATTCAATAATCACATTAAACATCTGTGTGACACATCATTTTTCCACCTCAAAAACCTTGCCAAACTCCATCCCATCCTCTCCGTATCTGATGCAGAGAAACTTGTCCACGCCTTAGTCTCCTCCCGACTGGACTACTGTAACGCACTTCTCATGGGGATTCCTGGCAAGAGTGTCCAAAGCTGCAGCAGATCCAGGACAGCGCCGCCAGGATCCTGATGAGAGTGAGTAAACATGAGCATATTACAGCCGTCCTCAAATCCCTGCATTGGCTCCCCGTGTCCTCCACAGTTCAGTACAAAACTGCTCTCCTGACTCATCAGTGCATTCGTGTCAATGCTCCACCTGACTTAAAGAAGTCATCAGGCAGCAAACGGCATCTGCAACCTCCGTTCTGGAAACAGCATCCTCCTCCACACCCCAGAACTAAGTTGTGGACTATGTGAGATCCAGGTTCTGCTCAGCCGCCCCCATCTGTCAAACTCCCTTCCTGAATATCTGAAGGCCCCCCAGACTGGATCTGCTTTAAAAAGGTCTTGAAGACTTTTAATGAACTGCTCCATGTTTTATTATTATTATCCGCATTTATTCAAATACTTGACTGTTTTGTAAAAAAAAATGAACTGCTGATCCTTATCAGTTGTAGTTAACGAAGGAATGATTGTGTTGGTGGATTTTCAGCTCGGTGATCAACACCATCATCCCTGACGTCCTCCACTGAAACTCACCCAACCCACGGTGCCGCCTCCACCTGTCAGTGGATCAGCAGCGTCCTGACTGACTGGAGCAATTTGACATCAGGCTCTGGATCTCTGATAGATTATTTCTCTCTATCAGTCTCATTAATTCTTTCTCTGATATCTCAGATTACACTATTACTGCTCTAAGTCCACCATACTACCACTGAACTCTAACAGCAGGGATGTGGCAACTGACACTGCATCCTTCTCAATCAATACAGGCAGCATCAAATACCTGGAAATTAACATCTCCCCTAAGCTGTCAGAGCTAATTGGCCTTAACTACAACCCACTTTTGAAAACAGTAGAAGGAAACCTAAAACGCTGGATACATTTACCAATAAACCTTATTGGTAGAATTGCCACAGTAAAAATGATCATACTTCCTATGGTAAACTATCTTTTCTCAGTGATTCCCATCAAGCCTCCAACCCCCTGGTTCAAATCTCTGGACTCCATGATCACACACTATTATTGGAAAACCAAGAAAGCTGGAATAAAACTATCAACGCTACAAAAAACAAATTAAATGGTGGTCTGGAGGCCCCAAACTTCCTTCACTACTTTCTTGCAAATAAACTCCAGTATGTTTATAAATGGATCAAACCAAATCAGTGTGATTGCTCTTGGATAGAGCTAGAGCAATTATTTTGTAAAGAAATCAATAGCTGTGATTTGTCATTTATAAGCAGTTCTGTTACTCGTCACCTCTGCTTCAAAAACCCAATTACAGCCTCAACTCTGACAGCCTGGTGGCACTTTTACCAAATGGCCAACGCCGCAGTATCACCACGTAAATACACTCCCATTTGGAATAATCCGGACTTCCTGATGAACAGGAAACCATTCCATTTGTCATCATGGATCACTAAGGGCATCACGCAGCTTAAACATATCTATGAAATCAACACTCTGGTTCCTTCCTCTCACCTTGTACAGAAGTATCACATTGGAGGAAATCAATTTGTAGAAAATCTTCAGATCAAATCTGCAGTTCACACAAAAGTAAATAGTAAAACATCCAACCTTAACCTTAACCTGAATGAATGAGTAGATGGAGGCTTGAGGTCACTTGAATTATGACCTTCACACATTTTGTTTTTAGTTTCACGTCTTAATATTTTAAGGAGCAATAAATAGTTAGATATTATCCATATCCAAGCCTCTCTCCTACATATATTTGAATCATTTAATACTTTAAGTTAGTCTGAAACTCTTCCAAATTATAATTCAATATAATTCAATTCACTGAAACTCACCCAACTCACTGTGTCAGTGGATCAGCAGCGTCCTGACTGACTGGAGCAATTTTGAAATGGACTTCAGTCAAATTAAACATGAAAAACGACGGATCATTTCCACCCAATCCTGATCGTTCAGAAATCTGGTGATCAGACCCGACTTCTGATCATGTGATCGGATGGTGACATCACTAACTGGAAAGTAAAAGCAGTTTTCCTTCAGCAGTCAGCGGTACTGTGGCCGAGCGGTCCAAGGCGCTGGATTGAGGCTCCAGTCTCAGTAGAGGGATGGGTTCAAGTCCCAACATCAAGTCTTCTAGTAAACATGTCGACATCAAATAATAACCTTCATTTGTAACGGTCTTTGTTAGAGGGAGCTTTGTTAACAAGAACAAATGTTGACTGCTGCAGGAACCTCCACAGACACTTTTTTATTGTAGCAAATAGAAGCATCTTTCAAATCAGACTGAAATATGTGTTTGCAGTAAACTGTCCATTAATCTGTAGCTGTTTATTCTATCTTGTTGGTTTGTGCTGCTTCTTGGGTGGAGTTGAGGAGTGAGGACGGAGCATTGAGAGGCCGGACGTTAAAGATGCAGTAAGTTTGGGAGAAGAGCTGCTGATTAAGGAATTATTGTCGTCAGGTTCATATACATGTTGGTTGGACAAACCGCCGTACCTTTCTCCCACAAGACTCCTGTGTGAGCAGATGAGCCACAGTCACAAGGAAAACCTTTGTCTCTCTCCACACAGCGACCGCCGTTCTGGCACAGCGAGCCGTAGCGGCTGCAGTGACCCGACATCCTGCCTGAACTCCGGGTGATGTTCGCTCGCTCCTCCAGGTCCAGAGTGACACCACTGAGCTGCAGGGAGGGAACACAACGCTGAAGGTCCTTCTGTCTGGAAGCGGCGCCTCCTGGTGACACAAGCAAAGAAAAACACTGTGTGTGTGTGTGTGTGTGTGTGTGTGTGTTACAAACAAACAACAGAAAAAGATTTATCTTCATCCTGCATGTAAATGTTAGACATGTGCTTTACAATTGTTTTTAATTTTTCTGAAGAAAAATAATCAAATCAAATGAAATAAATCTAAAGAGAATTCCAAAGCAGACTGACTCCAACCATTTCCCTTAAAGGAGCAGTTGTCTTCCACACTGTCATTATACACATGGGAACTGCGTATGATGTCCGAGGCACATGGGAAGACACTGCTCCAAGTCTGAAGAGAAAATACACGTTTGAGCCAACGCTGGTGTGAAATGCTGCCGCTGCTCTCCGGGTTTTAACTTTAACTCGCGTTTAACTGTTTTTCTCCTTAATGGAACTGTTTTAAATGTGTTGACCATTATTTATATAGTATTTGTTGTGTTGTGTCATTTTTTTACTGTTTCTGATGGCAACCTTCAGTGTCTTGAAAGGTGTCTGATGAATTAAATGTATTATTATTAATATCAGTATTATTATTATTACTACAGACACTTAAATCTTGGTTTTAAAATATTCTGTGGCCTTCTGATGGTACAGTTTGTGCAGAGTCATATTTGGTCTGGTCCTTGTTTCCCGCCTCTGCTTATTGTTTAGTCTTCAACCTTCTGTGTGATTCAAATTACTGTGTAACCTGAACATTTTTGTCATTCCTGCATCGAGACGCCTGATGTATGTTTGACCGCACTTGCATGCAGCTGCTGAAATTAAATCTACTAAACTTTGGATCGTTTCTCACGTCTTTATTCATGATAGTCCAATGAACTCAGTCGTAGCCCAGATAGTCATCTAGTGGCTAAAACATATTATACAGAGGAGTTATTAAGTTTTTCCACAACATCGTCCCAAATCATCATATGCAGGTAAAGACTCCTGCTGTATTAGGAGCAATGGAACAAGTAGGTTTTGCAGAGAAGACGCGCACCTAAATACGCCACCGTAACTATTCAAACAGCTTCGACAACTCCCAGTAACCTGACTGGAACCAAGTAGCTTCTGTTTAGGAATGCTGAAAGCTGCTTGCTGTAAATGGATGGGCTCAGTGGGTCAGGTGGTGCCAAACTGGCACTCACTGATACTAATGTCATGACAAAAGATGCAGATTAGGCAGTGACTGCTATCTGCTGTGATTTTCAAAGCACATGAACTGGAATTCATACAGCCGGAGGGCCACAGGAAAGCCTGAATTAGACCGTTTAACCCGGTCTTTGTACTTACACTTGACTTCAGTCTCAATGACGTCTGTGATGCCCACATTTTCCAGGAAGACACCAGAAGAGGAAGTGCTCTTAAACAGGAACGAAATATCTGCACTCAGCTGGCTGTTGACTGTGGGAAAGTGGAGGTGTGATGTTTCCTTGTTGAAAAATGCAGCGTTCCAGATATTTTCTACAAAATGCAAAGAAACGTGTTTGAAACAGAGTCAGAGAAGCAACAAAATTCACTTAATTCAAACCTGAGACAGCTGGAGCAGTTTGTTCATGAGGAGTGAACCAAAATACCTGTCGACAGGTGCAGGAGTCTCATCACGTTTCTACCGACTGTGAAAGAAAACATTCAGTTGAGGCTCCCATTATTTCAGTCCTGGACACTTTCATTAGTTTGCTTTTTTAATGATTCTGTTGAACCACAACTCAAGAACAATGTCTGATTTTCATTAATCAGTGTTCAGTAAATTATTATTACTACTTATGGCAGTTTCAAGTTAAGACTGGACAGACTGGGAAGACTGGGAAGACTGGGAAGACTGGGAAGACTGGGGTCCACGACCACATACACCAACATGAAGACTGAAATCTTTCACAGTCATTTTACTTTCACTGTAACCTGCTGGTCTCTCTGATTAGCCAGATGAATCAAGTTCAGCTCGTTGTGAAGCAGGTTTTCCAGACAGCCGTACAAACCTCTGCTTGAGCCCGGAGAGCTGAGGTCCCGATCCGCTCCAACGCTCATCTGTAGAAGAAAACAGCAGATGCATAAAAAAAACGTCAAGAAGTCAAATGTGCTCTGATATGAATGCAGTGTTTCTCTGTCAGTTCACATGTGTTCGGGGTGAAGTCCTCCACTCACACAGACACAAATACACTCCTGCTCATGATCCCAGTGGGAGAACCTTCCTGGGATCTGGACCAACGTTGTGCTTTTGTCCACGGTGAGGTTGATGTGACTGCTGTGATGCTCCACCGTAACGTGGTGCCGGTGCTGCTCATCCAACAGGCTGCCCGGAGACTAAACATGCTGCTTTTCTGGGGACAAACTCCTGCCTGCAGGAGGAGGAAGAGGGTGAAGATCATGTGTTGACAGCAGATAAAAGCAGTGAAGGAAGGGAAGAAAACAAAGAGGAAAACTTAGAAGCCTCTTCCAGGAGGCTGCTACCTCCACGACTCCAACTCAGATAAGAGGAGGTTTATGGAAGAATTGATGGAAAAAAATGGGATAAAACAAGTTGCACAAGCCCCAAATAAGTACATTAAGATAAATGAAAAGACAGGGACTCTTACTGTGACATATTTCTTTGTAAACATTATTAGGCCAAGATATTTCATCTTCTGTCTCGTTAAGCTCGTTTCATTTGTTCATATACAGTTTATATCAATTCTTGCATTTCATGCCTGCAACACATTTGAAAATGTTTGGAGAGGGGCCGCTTTAGGGCTACTAATGATGTTTAAAAATAAAACTATGCTATTCCAAACAGGAATTCTTATCTGTGATAAAAATGTAGAATTGAAAAATAAATAAATGCAATCATGAAAAGGTGAGTCCTGTAAGAACCGACATGTTCTCTTTAATTCTCTTTATAATGGTGAAATCTATCCATGTGGATTTAAAACCTGCAACCACCTTCCCAAAGTTGTTGTGATTTTCCACAACCTCACTAAGTCACATCATCCAGGTTTGATCCTCGACACCATGGTGATAACTTGGGACCATCAACAACCAGATGGAGATACATCATCTTCTCCCAAACTAACTTCATGACTGAACACGAGCCTCCATAACATTAAACTGCATTTAACCTGATGGGAGCTGCGTGTTCGTGCCGCGCGCACTTTGGACTCTTCCCACGGACCCCATCACAATGACACTACACCCCCTACTGGACATAAACTGGAACAACAGTAGTAACTTAATGAACAAAAAATTAGAAATAAACAACCTTGCAGTTAATTTGCTGTCATGAAACGATGTGTGCATATGGCGTTGCCATGGTTTCAAATGGAACGTTCCCGTGATGCATTGCTTCTTATAAAATCACTACATCTATGAACTTTTTTAATATAAACACATTTTAACAACGTGTTTATTTACCGCACAACAACGTGTGTGTGTATATAAAAGAGATCAATCTCATCCCAAAACCCAGATGAAAAAAAAAAATTGAGCAACCATAACAAACTCTTCCTTGCCATCTTCACACTATAAATAGCCCAGAGTGTTTTCCGCTATATTGTGGGTGGAAGGTCTCGGAGGCGGTCAGGAGCTGTCTTAGATGACTCAACCCTCAGCATACTCACATACTCACAAGGCATCGCTTACACCCACTTGTGCGCAGCATAGTGGAGTAAGCGGTGTCTCTGGTACTGGTGACTAAGCAAAGGGGGATCAGCTAAATACATGTGTACTATGTGTCTTCAAATATGGGTTCATGGAACACATAGAAAGACATACAGCACTATCGGTGCTGACGTAGGAATACAGCTGTTCCAACATCGAACCTTCAACCCACTTTTTGTCCGCCATGTTTGTGAGAACGTCGCACAGCACATTGTGAGGATTTTGTGATTGATTTATATCTAGATGTATATGTTGGAATCACATTTTCATATAACCTGAGCCTGCGCCTATTCACAGGCGCGAACCCACTACTGAGCGGCACGGGGGCTTTGACATGCTCCGTCTCCGACCTGGGCCGGTGCACCCCTCTTTAGACGACCCGGGCTCCCCCAGGAGGATATCGATACCGAGCTTAGTGCGGACACCCGATGCACTGCAGCTCAGAGCTCCTGAGCTCAAACGATCCGCCAGCCTCAGTCTCCCAGTAGCTTGGATTACAGGCGCGCGCCACCGCACCCGGAAGAGTACTCTTATTGGTCTTTTAGCTCTGACCAACATGACGTCAACAACTCTAACAGCGCCATCTAGTGCGGAAGACGGAGAGTTGTTTTTTTCTTAATTTCAGTCCTGTGTTTCAGGTGTAGTCAGCTTTAGGTTTTACTTTTCGGAATATAAAATGGTTTTTCAATGTCTTTCCAAGACTCCTCATACTTCCAGACTACTTCCTACCTCATTTAACTGAAATCCGAAAGGGCAACTGCAGTGCAGTTTAGTAGGGAGGAAACAAAACACCTCAGGTTTCCAAATATACTATATATACTTTATTTACATAAATAATTTACTATATATTGCTTGCTATGCTGTTTATTACTGAGTATGTATAACTATAATTAAAATCACATCAAAGACTAGTCTCCTTAATAGGATTAAACATATGTTTGATTCTGAGGGAGGTCACATCAAATAGACATTTTTTTGTGTCATTTTACATCATTTAGTGGTTTTATCTACTATATTATCTATAGAGCTCAGCTGATGTGACTTTTCCCATGATTGGCGTCAATCATTTAAAAATATGTCCAAGTATCACGCAACCAATTTATCGGTCAACCTGTAATATTATTTGTGCAAATTCCATTTTTATATCAACAAAGGGATTTTAAAATGATAAACCAGGGGTGCCTGACACTTCTGCACGGCATAAAATCAAATGAATTCACAAACAAAAGCCTAACTTTTACATCCCAGCTGCTTCATCATGTTTTCGAAGCATCTTAGCATAAAGCAACGTGTTCAGAATAACTAGACCTCTTCCATTTTCTTTAAACTTGCAACATATTTCTTTGTAAACATTATTAGGCCAAGATATTTCATGTTCTGTCTCGTTAAGCTCGTTTCAATTGTTCATATACAGTTTACATCAATTCTTGCATTTCATGCCTGCAACGCATTTGAAAATGTTTGGAGAGGGGCGCTTTAGGGGTGTGGGTGGAAGATCTCGGAGCTGGTCAGGCGTGTTAGATGGGCCCACAACCCTCAGCATACTCACATACTCACAAGGCATCGCTTACACCCACTTGTGCGCAGCATAGTGGAGTAAGCGGTGTCTCTGGTACTGGTGACTAAGCAAAGGGGGATCAGCTAAATAGATGTGTACTATGTGTCTTCAAATATGGGTTCAAGGAACACATAGAAAGACATACAGCACTATCGGTGCTGACGTAGGAATACAGCTGTTCCAACATCCAACCTTCAACCCACTTTTGTCACTGTCCATAATTGTGTGAACGTATAAAACTAAATCCCTCCATCGCAGTGATATCCGACTATCACAATAGTGCAGCAACGCAAATAACAAGGTCGAGCTGGAGCAATAAAAGTTTAGCTCCTTTTTGAAATGTCTGACATGTTTGAGTCAGATTATCCATAAAGTTGGCAGATTTATCATATTTCCTTGTCTTTTGTCAGCTCTATAGAGTAAAGGACTTTTTTATGCAACTTCAAAAACACCGTGAAAGAGTCTGGAAGATGAGCGGTTACAGACAAGAACAACAAGGGAAGGTTACTTCTATGTACAATCAACGTCATTCTGACACAAAGCAGACATTTAGAACCGCTGGGTTCTCGTTTCGGGTCAGGACCAGAACATACTTTCACAAGCTGGTTCCTCAGGTCTTCTGGTTTCATGCAGTATCTGCTTCCTCTCTTGTAAGGTGGGCTGTCTCAGTCTGCGCCCACCCGTGGATCATTGTTAACTTTGTTCCCAGCCTCTTGTTGACTCTGATCATGTCCGTGTTGACACTGTGAAACATTTTGCTGCATTTCTGTCCACAGTTTGTTGTGAGACCTTTGCTTTGATATGTTTGATGTTTAAACTGGATTACTTTTCCTAAAGTGACCCCAACATGAGAAAAACAAAGTTAAACATCTCCTTTGGGGAGGGTATAAAGGTTGTCTGAGGGTGGTTTTTGACCCGGCGGTTTGACTCACAGTCAGACCAAGTTGTCCACCACAAACACAGACACACACAGAGGACGACACCGACATGGAGACTGCTACTGACGGATCTTAGAAAAACTACAACCTTCTTGTGTAGGTGCAGCATCTCCCATCCACAACCCCACACTTGACAAAACACACATGTGGGGGGAGAGAGAGAGACAGAGAGAGAGAGAGAGAGAGAGAGAGAGAGAGAGAGAGAGAGAGAGAGAGAACAGAGAGAGAGAGAGAGACAGAGAGAGAAACAGAGAGAGAGAGAAAGACAGAGAGAGACAGAGAGAGAGAGAGACAGAGAGAGAGAGACAGAGAGAGAGAGAGAGAAGACAGAGAGAGAGAGAGAGAGAGAGAGAGACAGAAAGAGAAACAGAGA
>JABWDQ010000054.1:0-24134 GCA_014839995.1 Xenentodon cancila | reverse complement strand
TCTCTGTCTCTCTCTCTGTCTTTTCTCTCTCTCTCTGTCTTCTCTCTCTTTCTCTCTCTCTGTCTCTCTCTCTCTGTCTTTCTCTCTCTCTCTGTCTCTCTCTGTCTTTCTCTCTCTGTCTCTCTCTCTCTCTCTGTGTTTCTCTCTCTCTCTTTCTCTCTCTCTCTGTTTCTCTCTCTGTCTCTCTCTCTGTTTCTCTCTCTCTCTCTGTCTCTCTCTCTCTGTTTCTCTCTCTCTCTCTCTCTCTCTGTCTCTCTCTCTCTCTGTCTCTCTCTCTGTCTCTCTCTCTCCCCCCACATGTGTGTTTTGTCAAGTGTGGGGTTGTGGATGGGAGATGCTGCACCTACACAAGAAGGTTGTAGTTTTTCTAAGATCCGTCAGTAGCAGTCTCCATGTCGGTGTCGTCCTCTGTGTGTGTCTGTGTTTGTGGTGGACAACTTGGTCTGACTGTGAGTCAAACCGCCGGGTCAAAAACCACCCTCAGACAACCTTTATACCCTCCCCAAAGGAGATGTTTAACTTTGTTTTTCTCATGTTGGGGTCACTTTAGGAAAAGTAATCCAGTTTAAACATCAAACATATCAAAGCAAAGGTCTCACAACAAACTGTGGACAGAAATGCAGCAAAATGTTTCACAGTGTCAACACGGACATGATCAGAGTCAACAAGAGGCTGGGAACAAAGTTAACAATGATCCACGGGTGGGCGCAGACTGAGACAGCCCACCTTACAAGAGAGGAAGCAGATACTGCATGAAACCAGAAGACCTGAGGAACCAGCTTGTAAAAGTATGTTCTGGTCTGACCGAAACGAGAACCCAGCGGTTCTAAATGTCTGCTTTGTGTCAGAATGACGTTGATTGTACATAGAAGTAACCTTCCCTTGTTGTTCTTGTCTGTAACCGCTCATCTTCCAGACTCTTTCACAGTGTTTTTGAAGTTGCATAAAAAAGTCCTTTACTCTATAGAGCTGACAAAAGACAAAGAAATATGATAAATCTGCCAACTTTATGGATAATCTGACTCAAACATGTCAGACGTTTCAAAAAGGAGCTAAAATTTTAGTGCTCCAGCTCGACCTTGTTATTTGCGTTGCTGCACTATTGTGATAGTCGGATATCACTGCGATGGAGGGATTTAGTTTTATACGTTCACACAATTATGGACAGTGACAAAAGTGGGTTGAAGGTTGGATGTTGGAACAGCTGTATTCTTACGTCAGCACCGATAGTGCTGTATGTCTTTCTATGTGTTCCATGAACCCATATTTGAAGACACAAAGTACAGATCTATTTAGCTGATCCCCCTTTGCTTAGTCACCAGTACCAGAGACACCGCTTACTCCACTATGCTGCGCACAAGTGGGTGTAAGCAATGCCTTGTGAGTATGTGAGTATGCTGAGGGTTGTGGGCCCATCTAACACGCCTGACCAGCTCCGAGATCTTCCACCCACACCCCTAAAGCGCCCCTCTCCAAACATTTTCAAATGCGTTGCAGGCATGAAATGCAAGAATTGATATAAACTGTATATGAACAATTGAAACGAGCTTAACGAGACAGAAGATGAAATATCTTGGCCTAATAATGTTTACAAAGAAATATGTCAAAGTAAGAGTCCCTGTCTTTTCATTTATCTTAATGTACTTATTTGGGGCTTGTGCAACATGTTTTATCCCATTTTTTTCCATCAATTCTTCCATAAACCTCCTCTTATCTGAGTTGGAGTCGTGGAGGTAGCAGCCTCCTGGAAGAGGCTTCTAAGTTTTCCTCTTTGTTTTCTTCCCTTCCTTCACTGCTTTTATCTGCTGTCAACACATGATCTTCACCCTCTTCCTCCTCCTGCAGGCAGGAGTTTGTCCCCAGAAAAGCAGCATGTTTAGTCTCCGGGCAGCCTGTTGGATGAGCAGCACCGGCACCACGTTACGGTGAAGCATCACAGCAGTCACATCAACCTCACCGTTGACAAAAGCACAACGTTGGTCCAGATCCCAGGAAGGTTCTCCCACTGGGATCATGAGCAGGAGTGTATTTGTGTCTGTGTGAGTGGAGGACTTCACACCGAACACGTGTGAACTGACAGAGAAACACTGCATTCATATCAGAGCACATTTGACTTCTTGACGTTTTTTTATGCATCTGCTGTTTTCTTCTACAGATGAGCGTTGGAGCGGATCGGGACCTCAGCTCTCCGAGCTCAAGCAGAGGTTTGTACGGCTGTCTGGAAAACCTGCTTCACAACGAGCTGAACTTGATTCATCTGGCTAATCAGAGAGACCAGCAGGTTACAGTGAAAGTAAAATGACTGTGAAAGATTTCAGTCTTCATGTTGGTGTATGTGGTCGTGGACCCCAGTCTTCCCAGTCTTCCCAGTCTGTCCAGTCTGTCCAGTCTTAACTTGAAACTGCCATAAGTAGTAATAATAATTTACTGAACACTGACTAATGAAAATCAGACATTGTTCTTGAGTTGTGGTTCAACAGAATCATTAAAAAAGCAAACTAATGAAAGTGTCCAGGACTGAAATAATGGGAGCCTCAACTGAATGTTTTCTTTCACAGTCGGTAGAAACGTGATGAGACTCCTGCACCTGTCGACAGGTATTTTGGTTCACTCCTCATGAACAAACTGCTCCAGCTGTCTCAGGTTTGAATTAAGTGAATTTTGTTGCTTCTCTGACTCTGTTTCAGACACATTTCTTTGCATTTTGTAGAAAATATCTGGAACGCTGCATTTTTCAACAAGGAAACATCACACCTCCACTTTCCCACAGTCAACAGCCAGCTGAGTGCAGATATTTCGTTCCTGTTTAAGAGCACTTCCTCTTCTGGTGTCTTCCTGGAAAATGTGGGCATCACAGACGTCATTGAGACTGAAGTCAAGTGTAAGTACAAAGACCGGGTTAAACGGTCTAATTCAGACTTTCCGGTGGCCCTCCAACTGTATGAATTCCAGTTCATGTGCTTTGATCACAATCACAGCAGATAGCAGTCACTGCCTAATCTGCATCTTTTGTCATGACATTAGTATCAGTGAGTGCCAGTTTGGCACCACCTGACCCACTGAGCCCATCCATTTACAGCAAGCAGCTTTCAGCATTCCTAAACAGAAGCTACTTGGTTCCAGTCAGGTTACTGGGAGTTGTCAAAGCTGTTTGAATAGTTACGGTGGCGTATTTAGGTGCGCGTCTTCTCTGCAAAACCTACTTGTTCCATTGCTCCTAATACAACAGGAGTCTTTACCTGCATATGATGATTTGGGACGATGTTGTGGAAAAACTTAATAACTCCTCTGTATAATATGTTTTAGCCACTAGATGACTATCTGGGCTACGACTGAGTTCATTGGACTATCATGAATAAAGACGTGAGAAACGATCCAAAGTTTAGTAGATTTAATTTCAGCAGCTGCATGCAAGTGCGGTCAAACATACATCAGGCGTCTCGATGCAGGAATGACAAAAATATTCAGGTTACACAGTAATTTGAATCACACAGAAGGTTGAAGACTAAACAATAAGCAGAGGCGGGAAACAAGGACCAGACCAAATATGACTCTGCACAAACTGTACCATCAGAAGGCCACAGAATATTTTAAAACCAAGATACAAGTGTCTGTAGTAATAATAATAATACTGATATTAATAATAATACATTTAATTCATCAGACACCTTTCAAGACACTGAAGGTTGCCATCAGAAACAGTAAAAGAAATGACACAACACAACAAATACTATATAAATAATGGTCAACACATTTAAAACAGTTCCATTAAGGAGAAAAACAGTTAAACGCGAGTTAAAGTTAAAACCCGGAGAGCAGCGGCAGCATTTCACACCAGCGTTGGCTCAAACGTGTATTTTCTCTTCAGACTTGGAGCAGTGTCTTCCCATGTGCCTCGGACATCATACGCAGTTCCCATGTGTATAATGACAGTGTGGAAGACAACTGCTCCTTTCAGGGAAATGGTTGGAGTCAGTCTGCTTTGGAATTCTCTTTAGATTTATTTCATTTGATGTTTTTTCTTCAGAAAATACAGAAGCTTCTTCTGTAGAGTTATTGTGTTAATGTGTGTTAAAAAGTTTAACAAAATAAAAGCTTTAAAATTATTGAGAAAACTGCACGTTTCACTGACATCTCTGCACTAAAACTATTCCTCCCATCCCAGTTCTGGTTCTACACAGAACACATTGGAGTCTCTGGTTATTGATTTGTGTTTCAACAGTAAGAGTTAAAAAAGTTTAAATAACAGCACTTGTCTCTGAAATGTAATATGACATGAACTGAAGACACTTAGAGAAAATCCCCCAAAAAAGCAGGAGTAAAAAGTTGAAAAGTTGAAAAGCCTTGTTGGTTTTGGACAGTTTTCTTACAGAAACCTTCCTTTCCTGACAGGTCCTGATGAAGCTGAGTCCTGATGTGAACTTCTTTAAGTCGCCAGTCCTCATCACAGTCTTCAAGTTGCTGGTTTGGGAGTCTGTGTTTGTTGTTTTGTTGCTGGGTCTGTAATGTGAGAAGTGTTAAAGCTGTAAGTCTTGAGGTCTAAATTTTGTCCTGAAAGAGAAACAAAACGCTTTCTAGTCACTATCATCCCAAAAGACACAACAAACAAGTCAACTTGGACCTTAAAGAGGCCGGGAGCTCAACAAGTTTAAAGACATCAACATTCAGGGAGATACTGAGTCAGCACAAAGACTGTCAGTGTAAAGTTGATATACATTTTTACATCTATTTTTATCTGCCTGAGTGTGTTTTGCCGTTTAATCCCTTCATCTTTAGTAATTAGAATGAGAGTGAATGCAGATCTTTATTCCTGACGGTGCTGAATGTCTTTGCACACGAACCACAAACCCTGTTTGTGTCTGTGTCACTTCAAAATCATCACAAAGACGATATAACTTTTACTCCATTTATTTCAGCATGGCATGAAAACAAGCAGGGTTAAACATTGTAAAGTACATCTCTAACAGAGGGACCTTCAGCGTTGTGTTCCCTCCCTGCAGCTCAGTGGTGTCACTCTGGACCTGGAGGAGCGAGCGAACATCACCCGGAGTTCAGGCAGGATGTCGGGTCACTGCAGCCGCTACGGCTCGCTGTGCCAGAACGGCGGTCGCTGTGTGGAGAGAGACAAAGGTTTTCCTTGTGACTGTGGCTCATCTGCTCACACAGGAGTCTTGTGGGAGAAAGGTACGGCGGTTTGTCACCAACATGTATATGAACCTGACGACAATAATTCCTAAATCAGCAGCTCCTCTCCCAAACTTACTGCATCTTTAACGTCCGGCCTCTCAATGCTCCGTCCTCACTCCTCAACTCCACCCAAGAAGCAGCACAAACCAACAAGATGACACTAATTAATGCTGTGTTATTATTAGTGTGATAGAAATTAATTGATCAATGAATTAAATTCAGATTCATCTGAGCTCAACCATCAGATGATTTACAATAAAAAGATATAAAAGCTCTTAAATGGCGAGGTGAAGGGCAACAGAACCAAAACTGTGAGTTCTCCAGTCTGCAGATGTCATCGTATCTTTGGAGAGTTTAAGAAGAGCAATTTCACCGAAGTGCAACCTGCGAAACATTAAAAATCTTAGAGAAACAAACGTTTTTTTAAAAATGGACCGTTTGGGTTTGAGGGATCTAGACTGGATCTGTTCAGTAAAGGTTTACCAAACGTTGGGGAGAAAGTCTGATGAAATGAACTGCTTTAACGTCAGTAAATGTGCTTTTGGGGACCAAAACACCTGTGACGGTGTAGAAGCTTTTACAACTGAGATAGAATAAACGGCTACAGATTAATGGACAGTTTACTGCAAACACATATTTCAGTCTGATTTGAAAGATGCTTCTATTTGCTACAATAAAAAAGTGTCTGTGGAGGTTCCTGCAGCAGTCAACATTTGTTCTTGTTAACAAAGCTCCCTCTAACAAAGACCGTTACAAATGAAGGTTATTATTTGATGTCGACATGTTTACTAGAAGACTTGATGTTGGGACTTGAACCCATCCCTCTACTGAGACTGGAGCCTCAATCCAGCGCCTTGGACCGCTCGGCCACAGTACCGCTGACTGCTGAAGGAAAACTGCTTTTACTTTCCAGTTAGTGATGTCAGCATCCGATCACATGATCAGAAGTCGGGTCTGATCACCAGATTTCTGAACGATCAGGATTGGGTGGAAATGATCCGACGTTTTTCATGTTTAATTTGACTGAAGTCCATTTCAAAATTGCTCCAGTCAGTCAGGACGCTGCTGACACAGTGAGTTGGGTGAGTTTCAGTGAATTGAATTATATTGAATTATAATTTGGAAGAGTTTCAGACTAACTTAAAGTATTAAATTATTCAAATATATGTAGGAGAGAGGCTTGGATATGGATAATATCTAACTATTTATTGCTCCTTAAAATATTAAGACGTGAAACTAAAAACAAAATGTGTGAAGGTCATAATTCAAGTGACCTCAAGCCTCCATCTACTCATTCATTCAGGTTAAGGTTAAGGTTGGATGTTTTACTATTTACTTTAGTCTGAACTGCAGATTTGATCTGAAGATTTTCTACAAATTGATTTCCTCCAATGTGATACTTCTGTACAAGGTGAGAGGAAGGAACCAGAGTGTTGATTTCATAGATATGTTTAAGCTGCGTGATGCCCTTAGTGATCCATGATGACAAATGTAATGGTTTCCTGTTCATCAGGAAGTCCGGATTATTCCAAATGGGAGTGTATTTACGTGGTGATACTGTGGCGTTGGCCATTTGGTAAAAGTGCCACCAGGCTGTCAGAGTTGAGGCTGTAATTGGGTTTTTGAAGCAGAGGTGACGAGTAACAGAACTGCTTATAAATGACAAATCAGAGCTATTGATTTCTTTACAAAATAATTGCTCTAGCTCCATCCAAGAGCAATCACACTGATTTGGTTTGATCCATTTATAAACATACTGGAGTTTATTTGCAAGAAAGTAGTGAAGGAAGTTTGGGGCCTCCAGACCACCATTTAATTGAGATTTTTGTAGCGTTGATAGTTTAATTCCAGCTTTCTTGCTTTTCCAATAATAGTGTGTGATCATGGAGTCCAGAGATTTGAACCAGGGGGTTGGAGGCTTGATGGGAATCACTGAGAAAAGATAGTTTACCATAGGAAGTATGGTCATTTTTACTGTGGCAATTCTACCAATAAGGTTTATTGGTAAATGTATCCAGCGTTTTAGGTTTCCTTCTATTGTTTTCAAAAGTGGGTTGTAGTTAAGGCCAATTAGCTCTGACAGCTTAGGGGAGATGTTAATTCCCAGGTATTTGATGCTGCCTGTATTGATTGAGAAGGATGCAGTGTCAGTTGCCGCATCCCAGCTGTTAGAGTTCAGTGGTAGTATGGTGGACTTAGAGCAGTAATAGTGTAATCTGAGATATCAGAGAAAGAATTAATGAGACTGATAGGGAGATATAATCTATCAGAGATCCAGAGCCAGATGTCAAATTGCTCCAGTCAGTCAGGACGCTGCAGATCCACTGACAGGTGGAGGCGGCACCGTGGGTTGGGTGAGTTTCAGTGGAGGACGTCAGGGATGACGGTGTTGATCACCGAGCTGAAAATCCACCAACACAATCATTCCTTCGTTAACTACAACTGATAAGGATCAGCAGTTCATTTTTTTTTTACAAAACAGTCAAGTATTTGAATAAATGCGGATAATAATAATAAAACATGGAGCAGTTCATTAAAAGTCTTCAAGACCTTTTTAAAGCAGATCCAGTCTGTGGGGCCTTCAGATATTCAGGAAGGGAGTTTGACAGATGGGGGCGGCTGAGCAGAACCTGGATCTCACATAGTCCACAACTTAGTTCTGGGGTGTGGAGGAGGATGCTGTTTCCAGAACGGAGGTTGCAGATGCCGTTTGCTGCCTGATGACTTCTTTAAGTCAGGTGGAGCATTGACACGAATGCACTGATGAGTCAGGAGAGCAGTTTTGTACTGAACTGTGGAGGACACGGGGAGCCAATGCAGGGATTTGAGGACGGCTGTAATATGCTCATGTTTACTCACTCTCATCAGGATCCTGGCGGCGCTGTCCTGGATCTGCTGCAGCTTTGGACACTCTTGCCAGGAATCCCGATGAGAAGTGCGTTACAGTAGTCCAGTCGGGAGGAGACTAAGGCGTGGACAAGTTTCTCTGCATCAGATACGGAGAGGATGGGATGGAGTTTGGCAAGGTTTTTGAGGTGGAAAAATGATGTGTCACACAGATGTTTAATGTGATTATTGAATGTTGGCTGTGGGTCCAGCCTCACACCGAGGTTGATAACTGTAGAAGAGAGGGGAATGTCCCGTCCTGAGAAGGGGATGGTGTGTATCTGGGATGTCTGGACCTGATGTGGAGTGCTGACAAGTATGGCTTCAGTTTTTGAGCTGTTTAATTGAAGGAAATGTTGGCAGAAGAATGAGTAGGGAGGGAGAACCAACATCTGTCGCCATTGTTGAATCAAAGATTCCCCGAGTCCGTTGATAGGAAGAGATTCACGTTTATTTCCGTGCAGATGCATCTGGAGATCCCACCGACATGCACAAATGCCTGCATACAGATGAGATCTGAACACTCCTGTGTTCACCCCTTTTTATACGTTCCTGAATCAATGCAAGTCTGTTCCTCGTCCTTTTTAAACCCTTTTTGTTACCTTTGTCTCTGCTTGTACCACTAAGTGACTAGTCCTCCTGATCCTCCGGTTCCTTAACCCCATGTCCTCTGGTCCGCATGTTTCTTAATAAAACAATAAACCTAATACGCTAACATTTCCTTTTTCTTTCAAAGTTTTTGATCCAGTGTAAACGACCAAAATCAAACATTAGACATTAATACAATGAATGGAAAAGAATATCTCTTTCTTCTTTTGATGTCCTCTTTCTTCTTTCTTCGAGACACAGGGGTAGACCACCCTGTGCCTCTACCTGGACCAGGGGATTATTCTGCCCCTTTCTTGAGGTCTAGGTTTTATTCATTTCAGACGGTCCAGTCTGAATCTCATCCCAGCTCCTGCTGGGCTCTTCGGTTGTTGCACACTGTGATCAGTGTAAATAGGTGCCGCCTCTGTCTTTTAGCCGAACTGCATGTGAGGTCCTCTCCATGGCCTGGACTGGACCTTTTCACCTGGGCTCTGACCACTTTGTTTTGATGACTTTAAGAAGGGACCCACGTCGTATCAGGAGGTCCTGCTCCTTCTCGCCTCCTCTGGTTATCCTAGATCTGTATTGAGAAACTTGAGACCAAAGTTTTTAATTCCTTGAACACAACATCAGGTTTTGGTTTTGGTTCTGTCCATCTGTGTTGCTCCTACATGTCCTACTCCGTGTGCCTCTTCCAGGGCCCTTTTTCTTTTCCCTGGAGGGAGAACTATTCTCCCATCTGGTCCCCTCCACAATCCTTGTATCTCCACAGCTCCTCTCTGCTTCCATACTGTCTTTTCATGAGGAGACGCCCCCACTTGAGCTTCCCTAATCTGACCTAGTTTGAGGTGGAGCTGGATCTCCTCCACACTCGTCACCATCTACAGTCTCAGAGAATATCCAGCCGCTACCTTTGCCTCTCTGTCAGCTTCCTCATTACCTTTCCTTTTGCAGTCCAGCTGTTTCCTTTGTCATGTCCTTTACACTTCACAATCGCCACTCTTCTCTGCAACATTAAAACTTCAGCTCATCCTCTCATCTCCTTCTCATGTGGACACTCACGTAGCTTTCCTTTTCCCATCCTATCTGCCATATTGATACCTTCATGAATTGATGTCAGGTTCGGGGTGTCAAACACTTTGCACAGTCTTTGATTTGTCAATGAAGTCATTATGAACGTCTGAGAGTTCACATAAGCCACAATGCGATTTTTTGTCAGTTCTGTCAGTCATTACACTCACATACATGATACCTGTCTGTCTCCCCTTTTTTCTGAAACAGAACTCCATGCACCTCATTGTCTGCTTCAGAAACATCAAGATAAAAGGTCCTGGAATAATCTCGCAAGGCTAAGTCAGAAGCCTGAGTCAAGGCCTGTTTAAGAGTTATGAAAGCTTTTTCAGGTCTGGGATCATGAAAAATAGTAGATGTATGTGTAGGAGACAATCCAGCACCCTGCTGTGAGACCACCCTTCTCAGAAAATAAAATAAGTATAAAACAAAAGATAAAACAAAAAGATATAAGAAAAGATCTGAGAAAAGAGTAGAGAAAAGAGTAGACAAAAATAACTACAGCAGGTGCTCTGTGGCCCGGACTGTAATGGGGCTCACGGCGACATCAAACACTGGCCACTTTAGCTTCGTTGACACCTTTTCATGTGTGTTGACGGCTCTTAACGTCGGCTCCCAACCATCTTGAATCCTTGCCGCTGACCAAAAAAAAGACCTGTCCAACCGTTATCCCTCGTTATTCAAAGCTGGAACCGGTACAACAGTCTCAGCGTCCCTTGCAGGTCTCCTGCTTGTCACAATGTCCGATCGTTGTGAATCTGCGACAGATGTTTCCCCATCAACCGTTCCACAAGTGGGTGTGCTCTGTTCTTTATCCAACTGTGGATACCGCGTCTCCTCCAACAGTACATAATCTGGTTCCAAATCCAGGTTCCCTTTAGGAACTTCAACAGGAGAAACCACTGCAGAAGTAGAAACATCGATTTTCACCTTCTTTACTACTGTAACTGGGCCTGGACAGGGCCTGAGGTTTACTCCATGGACCCTTTTTATGGGACCACTGGACTCCAGGCATCCTGAATTTTGTTTCTACCCTGGGTCCACTGTCGGAGATAAACTAGTTGACCGACTTCTACAGGAGGACAGTACACTTTTCCCTTCTCCTGTTCTAGCCGTACTGCAGCTTTTTGTTCAGAATACCGCCCTGCTCTGTTATGTGCCTCATGTAGACGTTCCTGATGAACCACCAACCAGTCAGGCTTTCTATCTACAACCGGATCTTGATTCAGCAAAGCATCTACAGGGAGATGTGGGTGTACCCCATACAGGAGATAGTACGGTGAGTACCCTGTGGTGGCGTGTGGAGTTACATTGTATGCATAAAGCAACTCTGGCAAATACTCGGGCCACCTACGTTTTTTCTCTGGTGGAAGCGTGCGCAGCAAGTCATGTAGGGTCCGATTAAAACGCTCACACTGGGCGTTACCCTGGGGGTGATGGGGTGTGGTACGCGTTTTCTTAATGCCATATGATTGACACATTTCCTGAATGACCTCACTCTCAAAGTTCCTCCCCTGATCTGAATGTAACCTCTCAGGTACACCATACTTCATGAACCACTCTCTGAGCAGGACCTTTGTCGTTGTATCAGCTTTCTGATCTCGTGTTGGAAACGCTGGTGTAAATTTTGGTGAAAACATCAGTTACCACTAACACGTTCTCTCGACCATCAGAAGCTGGCTCCAACAGTGTAAAATCCACTGCAACTACCTCAAGAGGGCGTGTAGCAAGAAACTGTTTCATAGGGGCACGTATGTGGGGTTGTGGCAGCTTGGTAAGTATACATCTTTCACACTGTTTCACCCACTGCTCCACATCTTCATACATCCCCACCCAGTAACACCTCTGTTTCCAAAGGTTCTGTGTGCGCTCTATTCTTTGATGACCCATCTGATTGTGCACACTCTCCAGTACTGACTCCTTCAAACATTCTGGCAAAAGGAGCTGTTGACACTCAAGTTGGTGATCTACTTCAATCACACGATATAGCAATCCATCTACATCCCTAATTCTTGACCACTGTCTGAGCAGGGAGATGACAGGTTTAGTCAAACTCCTCCTTTGCTGATAAGTGGTGTTGAGGCCATTTACGCAAGCAAAAAATATTTGATTACCATAGAATTGTAATATTATAGATAATTTCCATATGTATATTTGGCTGTTGTTTTGATTGTTTTGATTGGCTGTTGGAATTTCAGTATTTAAGTGGTAAATGTGCAGGCATAGAGCAGTTGGAACCTGGTGGACTGAGGAGCAGCACAGTCTTTTGACCTGCACCGCATTTAAGTTAAGTTCAAGATAGTCTTTTTTTGTATGTCATATTTTTGCTTTTAATTAAAAGAACAACAAAAGACAATTCTTGGAGCAACTTTTCTTAATATCAGTCGGGTGTCGAGTACAAAAGGAACTCCAGTCCTAAGGGTATTGAGTCAGCAAGGCTGCACTCACAAGTGGGTTTTGTCTTCTGAGCCCAAAACTGATAAAAGGACATAATGGGGGGATCTGTTTTTTGAAACTGCCTCAACTCCTCTTTTGAGTAACCCGGCAGGGTTGGCGTATCACCCTGAAGATCTTCACGCTCAACACCCTGTCATGCATCTGTAGCCCGCATCTCTAACCTGACAGCATTTGATGCCTTCACACACCAAATCTGGGTCGAGGGGTGTTCCTCTCTGGATCATGTTGCAAATAGATATACATCCATCAAACTCCTCATCACCATTTGGTTCAGGCTCCCCTGCTAACGGCTGTCTAGACAGTGCATCTGCTGCTGTGTTACATCGCCCCGGGCGATAACAAACTTCAAAATCAAATGGAGCCAACTGCGCTATCCAGCGCTGTTCAACCGCGCCCAACCTTGCTGAGTCGAGATGACACAGGGGATTATTGTCTGTCAAAACTGTAAACTTGGCCCCCAAAACATAACCTCTGAACTTTTCGGATACAGCCCACTTTAAAGCGAGAAGCTCAAGCTTCATGCGGCTATAATTCCAATCATTCTTCTCTGCACCTCTCAGCCTCCTGCTGACATATGCTATAACGCGCAATTCCCCATCTTGGATCTGATAGAGGACTGCTCCTAGTCCTAAACGGCTGGCGTCTGTCTCCAAGATAAATGGGATGGAAAAATTAGCAAAGCCAAGCAGAGGGGGACTTGTCAGCCTCTCCTTCAGCTCCTCAAAGGAATCTTGACATTCTGCCGTCCACACACTGTTAAAGAGATTTTTCGACCTAGACGTGTTACTCTCATTCATGCAGGTATTGACAGCGTCATGCAAGGGACCTGCCAGTTATGAAAGTGTTGGAGTGTTGTTTGGATTTGATGTTAACATCACAGGACATGAAGGTGGCGGTTTGTCTGCAGTTAATCCTAATACTGCAGGTCATGGAGGTGGAGTTTGCAGCTGGATGGTAACACTGCAAGAGACAGAGGTGGAGGTTCATCTACAGTTGGATGGTAATACTGCATTAGATAGAGGTGGAAATGTCTCTGCAGTTGATAATAGTGTACTGGATGGAGGCAGGGGTTTGTCTGCAGTTGATATTATTACTACAGGGGGGCGAGGTGGAGTTTGCAGCTGGATGGTGATACTGCAGGAGATGGAGGTGGAGTTTGCAGCTGGATGGTGATACTGCAGGAGATGGAGGTGGAGTTTGCAGCTGGATGGTGATACTGCAGGAGATGGAGGTGGAGTTTGCAGCTGGATGGTATGCAGAGCTGGAGGTGGAGTTGGGATGAAGAAATGTAGTTCAGAGTTACATAAATTGTTGACACAATAAGTCTTAAATAGAAACCTTTAGATTTTGCGCTACTTTGTGATATGTGAGTCTAGCTTAAATATTCTTTCAATCTTTGAGGTTTGAAGCCATCTGCAGAGATCTGCCTCAGTGTCACCTGGTGAAGCAGAACTCAGCTTAGAACCTTCATCATGTCACTTGTTATTTGGATTTACTGCCTGAACATATCAGCACATCTGCAATGAACAACAAACCTAAGTTTGAATTCTTCTGAACTGTGGTTGACAACTGTGAACAGTTCTCAACACAACATCTGTGCAGTTAAGAGAAAATAAATCGCTACTTTAAGCCTCCAACAAAACTCAAAAATACCTTTTATTCAAATACTTACTATTTTGTAAATAAATGAACTGCTGATCCTGGTCAGTTGTAGTTAACGAATGAATGATTCTGTTAGTGGATGTTGAGCTCGGCGTTCAACACCATCATCTCCACCTGTCAGTGGATCAGCAGCATCCTGACTGACAGGAGGAACTTTGACAATCTGATCATTTCCATCCAATCCTGATCATTCAGAAAACACCTGATCAGAGCTTCTGATCATGTGATCGGGTGGTGACGTCACTAACTGGAAAGTAAAAGCAGTTTTCCTTCAACAGTCAGCGGTAGTGTGGACGAGCGGTCCAAGGCGCTGGATTTAGGATCCAGTCTCAACAGAGGCGTGGGTTCAAATCCCACCACTGCCATCAAGTAAACATAAGATTTGGGAACAAAGTGACTGACAGAGAGAAAACAAACCCAATTAACCACATGTGCTACTGGAGGATGTTCTGATTGTGTTTTGTGAGCCTTTTGCAGAGTCTGGGCAGCGCTGCAAAACAAAAGAGAAGGACAACACGAGGAGCAGCAAAGGAACCAACTGGGAGCAAGACTGAATAAATGACAGCAGACCAACAGGGGAGCAGCGAGAAACAAGAGGATGTAGAAACACTAAGACGCTGGAGGGATGAGCAGACACAGGTGTCGGCAATTACAACAGCCAGGAACAGAGGAAGTCCCACACCTGGGAACGGGATTCAAACGGGAGCGACAGCGAGCACAAGGAAACCAAGACTTAAACACAAACACTGAACAAGACTTCCACAAGAGAACTGAACAAGAAGAGAAGACTATGGCACTTTGCAGTTACAATTTCAACCAAAATGCTTTCAAAGACTAAACAAATGCTCCCAAAATGATTCTCTGTCCTTGTGTGACCTTTTCAAACCCTAAGAAGTGACCTAAACGTATCTGCAGAGAGAAACTAGCCAGACTTGTGGTTCAAGGCGAGGAACTGATCTTACGCTTGCTGTGCCTTCAGATGACATGTTGGTCAGTCGACATGTAAATAAGACTGAATTGGACTCCATTTTTCAGAGCTAATAAATCATGAAGAATGTTCTGTTTCAGTATTAATGCCGAGGGGGGATAATTTCAGCCATGGACCCTTTTCAGAAAACAATATAGGCTTTAAAACAACATTGTAATATACATTATGAAACTTTCCTTGAACGTTCACGACAGCTTCAGTAGATCAAAGTTCACCAAACTTGAAAACTGCATTCAGGTTTGTGACAGGAGACACAGAGAACCAAACATGGGATGGGAAGAACATAGTGATCCAGCAAAAATGGTCCGGTTGCTCAGCAGTGAGGCCAAACATTTGCTGTTTTGGGACATAACCTGGCAAACTTCCAGCTGCAAGCTCACTTCCTTGTTGGATTACTTTGTCATTTCTGCGCTTGGATCCACTGTTCACCTCGAGTCTGTTGATGACAGACAGTCGTACAGTTGTGTGTTTGTTAGAGGTGAATGAATCCTTCTCTTCATTTAAAGCATCTGGAAATGTAGCGTGAAGACTGCGTGTTGTTCTAATGTAGGGAGGTGAAAACAGCCGTTTCCACTGAACATCAGAGTATGTCGGATGCATTTGCACCGTAAGAGCTCGGCCTGACCTCTCCTCAACGCGCCATCACCCCGCTTCTACGCTGGCACGTATCAGGAGATGCACTCGTGTCCAGTTGTGCTTCATCGTTGTCCTCAACAGAGGCTTTCAAAGGCTGAAGAGCACAACTCCCCCTCGTAACGTTTCAAATGATTCACAGTATAAAACATACGGAGGGATTCAAAGAGCTCATTGATATTTGTTTTCTGTCTAATTTGCAGCTCTTTCCAAGAGACTCCTGAGTTACCGTGTAAATCATGTTTTGTGTGCATTTTTTAGTTGCAGCAAAGTTTGTGGCTCATTAAAAGCGTGGCCTTGCAGACATTGTCCACAACTGATGAACTCAAGGGTGATGTTTGAGTTATTACACAGGGCTGTACAGACACGTGCACACACATGCATACGTGCCCTGGCAGAGAGGAGAAAGGTTTACTGAACTGACTGTGCAGATCCCAGCACACATACAAATGCTTTTTTTTTTTATTTCTTTAGGGGTTCTGTCAGGAGGGCATCCGACATACAGCCTGTCACGAATCAATATGTGGAAGGTAATGATCCGTTGTGGCATTCCCTAGAAGGGGAAAAACCAGAAGATGTGGCTCTGCTTTATAGGCGCTGCCCACTTGTCCAAATATGTCAAGGCTGCAATGAAACGTTCTTGTGTGGACTGAACACATCCATGTAACATTAACAGTCCTGGTGGAAGAAGGGAATCTGGGAAGTTGATACTGCAGCTTGTAATCAGTCTGCAGAGAGCGGCGTGGTTACGACCTGCCATGATTAATTAAAGACACTCAAACGTCCTCAGTTTGCTGAGGAATCGAGTGACGTGCACCGTGTGTCCCAGTAAGGAAATCTCGGAAAACCCCATGAAGAGAGTTCATCTGCATGACGCTGGAAACAGAGAACAAGGCATCACAAAGTATTTAGGCTTTTATCAGTCCGTGGAAAAGGACTTTCATTTGCTGGAATACTGTTTGTCCGATGTTTAAATAAAATCAACCCCCAACAAAAAACAAAACTGTCTCCAGCTGTCTGGTGGGATCAACATAAAAAAATAAATACACTCACTTCTCACACATTTTTCTAAAAACGGTCCATCGATTCCTCCATCACAGGACCTTTTCTAAAACAATTAAATAGAAATTCCACAAAGTTGGAGCAAAAGCACCGACATAATATGTCTGTTTCTTGTAGATCAATAAAGTTCAGTTAGTAAAAAGAAAACTTCCCGCTATCGTCATAGAAAACTGATTCAGGCTAAGAAACTAAAAAGCTGTGAGTGACTGTGTTCAGATCCACATCTGATCTCCTTTCAGCCGTCGTCACACCAGCGTCTCTTTCCTGGCTTCTCCCACGTCTGTGTTTTCACATCAACCTCCATGAACGAACCGGACCTGAAACTCATGATACTTTTGTACTCAATGAATGTTGAAGTTAAAGTCAAATTATCATGATCCAGCATCTTGATCAACCGGATCCACCGTGGAAATATGCTGTATGGACTGATAGATACTAAACCCACTTTGTTGCTACAAAGAATAAATCCGTGGAGAATTTCTAGAAAACAAGGCTGCTGCAGCTGAGAAGCACAAGTCAGCCGGGGATCATTTCACTGGTCGAGGCAGGAAGGGATTCAACTGATTAGCAGCAGATGAAAGGAGCTGGAATTCTTCTGCAGGATAATCCTCCGTAACACATCCCAAAAACCAGCAGAGACCACCTTAACAGGTGTAAGCTGCAGGCTTTGTCAAAGTCCTCCCAGTTCCTGGACTCAGGCATCAGCAGAAACCTTTGGACAATCCCTCAGGAGAGTGCCACACGATGGTCAAACAATTACAAAAAACTCATCTTTCTGGCAGGACTCCAAACACTGGTCTTGGTTTTCCCAGATAATGTGGCAGGTCCCTGACTATGACACCTAATCACACAGTAACTGCTGATTCTACTCCGTTGTTTTTATTTTATTTTATTCTAGGGCTTTGCATAAAATGTTAAAGAAATGTTTAGTCTTCTACTTTATGTATTTTGGAAATCAGACTGTCTCACAGACAGAAATGCTACTGACGTCTGCAGGCTGAAGATTTCTGCTGTGAAAAAGGACGTTTCTGCTGTTTCTTGACCATTTTGTGACTATAATTAATTCACAGTAATTCAGTAACTGTCTCTATTGAGCTCAGCTTTGGCAGTTGTTTTCTGACTTCAAAAATAAATGAAACATGCAGAAAAACAATGTGCAGTCATGTGTAAAAGTTGGTATATCTTCTTAAAATCCTGTGTTTTTGTGTTTGTGTCCTTGTATGTGTGAAAAATCCACTGACTGCAGTAGGTTTCAGTATAAAGCAAATACCTTATAAATCAGAGCCCGTTGGCCTCCACTGCTGTGCTGGACAGTTGGTCTGATGAGTTTCTGCTACAATGCTGTCTGGTTTCCTCGTGGTGCTGGTACACGCCCACTTTGGGCTCATTTATCTTGTTTTCCTCCTTTACATATTGATGCACAGCAAACATGTCAAACTCCAGCCCACCTCCTCATTTTACTTGGCCCATCAGAGCATGCAAAGATAATTATGTACTTACAATACAATTCTGTACTGATGTGGAGACATGGACCATGATGACACATCCCACAACACATTTAAATGCAGTACAACAGTGTTCTGGACTACCTGGAGAAAAGTCACCGGACGAGCATGTAAACTTCACACGGAAAGGCTCCTGCTGGAATTTGAACAAGGAACCTTATTCCCATGAAGCAACGGTGCAAACCGCCCAGCCACCCTTGAGGTTAAGTCATAAATTTGAGACAAAAATATCAAAGAAAAGAAACACGTATGAATAGGGAAGACAATTTAAACCATAACTGAAGTGGCTGATCTCCAGAAGTCCTACCAATGGCTAGAGAGAGCTGGCCTACAGGACAGCACAGAGGCACTCGTCCTGGCTGCACAGGAGCAGGCTCTGAACACCAGAGCAACTAGAGGCCCAGATATACCACACCAGACAAGACCCAAGGTGTAGGTTGTGCAAAGAAGCACCGGAAACAATCCAGCACATAACTGCAGGGTGTAAGATGCTGGCAGGGAAAGCATACATGGAACGCCATAACCAAGTAGGCGGGCATACTCTACAGAAACATCTGTGTGGAGTATGGGCTGGAAACCCCAAGGTCAAAATGGGAAACACCTCCCAAGGTGGTGGAAAATGACAGAGCAAAGCTCCTGTGGGACTTCCAGATACAGACAGACAGGATGGTGATGGCAAACCAACCAGACATCGTGGTGGTAGACAAAGGGCAGAGGAAAGCCGTGGTGGTGGATGTGGCAATACCAAGTGATGGTAACATCAGGCGAAAGGAACACGAGAAGCTTGAGAAATACCAAGGGCTTAGAGAGGAGCTGGAGAAGGCCTGGAAGGTGAAGGTGACAGTAGTGCCCGTGGTGATCGGAGCACTTAGAGGCAGTAACCCCCAAACTGGAAGAGTGGCTGCAGCAGATCCCCGGAACAACCTCAGACATCTCAGTCCAGAAAAGTGCAGTGTTAGGAACAGCAAAGATACTGCGCAGAACCCTCAAGCTCCCTGGCCTCTGGTAGAGGACCCGAGCTTAGAAGGGACACCACCCACGGAGGGTGAGGAACGAGGTTATACTTTGTTTTTGTGTTGTTGTTTTTTTACATCAGGAGAGACCAGGAGCTCCCGGAGAAAACCTGCTGACTGAGATTTAAACAGTTTAATTTAATTTAATTTGAGTTCTTTTGTTCCACTTTGACTTCAGCTGTGTTTGGTCTGGTCTAGGTGCGGGACACCTGGTGATTTCTGGAGCTTTCGTTGGGTGAGGTCTTTCTTTTTTCTGATTTCTTCAAGCCAAAAAAAAGCTTATCTCATCTCCAGAATGAAGGATTCTCTTTTGCTTCTTCTGCAGGAACGTCCTTCCGGAGCTGATCTTCAGCCAGTGTTTCAGCTGAGCCTTCAGATGGTCCAGGTGGGCTGGGAGACGCATCTCTCTCTCAGCAGAAGTCTGTTTTAGGGCGTTCCTCTTCTGGACCATTGCTTCATGGATGACGTCCTTGTCAGCTCTGATGTTGTCGATGAGCTGCAGGTTTTTTGTCACAGCTACAGTGTTTTCCTGTACTTGTTTGTGGAGATCCTGCTGCTCCTTTTCTGCCTCCTGTTTCACTGCTGAAAGCTCCTTTTAAAACCTGGAGCTGAGCTCTTGGTGTGAATCCTTGATCTGCTCCAGCTCTCTCTGTAAACGCTTCTGCTCCTCTTGTGAGGTTTGTTGCAGCGAGGTCTTCTCCCTCTTCTGACGAAGAGCGTCCAGTTCAGATCTCTGCTTGTCAAGGAGCCGGTGGTTCTCGGAGACTTTGTCCGCATGAGATTTCTTTTCTGTCTCCAGTTGTCGTTTAAGTTTGTCAACTTGCTGCTTCGCTGCAAGGACGTCGCTTTCAAAACGAACTTTCAGCTCCTGGTATGAATTCTGGGAGGACTTCAGCTCTTCTTGGAGATTTTTGTTCTTTTCTTTCTCTATCCGAAGCTTGTTGGACAGATGTGGGTCCTGTACTTTGTCCGGCTTCATCTGTGTTTCTTTGCACCGGCTGATGTGCGTTTCCTTCAGGGATTTCTCCTGCTCCAGTTGGAGTTTCATTTCTTCCCGGTCCTTGGACAGTTGGAGAACTCTGGACTCTGATTCAGAGCCTTTGGTATTTTCTAGTCCCAACAGACGATTTATTCTTCTGAATTCCTCATCGAGTTCAGAGTTATCCATCATGTATAAAACATAGATGCAGTTAAATAATATTCTCAACCCATAAGATTAGAGACCAAAAGGAGCTTTGACAAAAATATGACAGATTTCAGACGCATTAACTAACGCAAACAAACACAAAGTCTAATGTTTGTAGGCTTCATGAAGCACCGGACCAGATTCAGGTAGACGGACTTCTTCTAAATGAATCCATGGATCTTGAAAGGACGTGTAAACTATGGAGTCTCTGAGTGACTTTAACGATATCTTTTCTGATTTTCTAGACACAAGATCTTGTATCGTTATCCATCAACTCTGCTCTCCACCTCTGTTGCAACTTCCATTGTGGGAACTCTGTCTGAACTGACAAGAAACTTGGACTTTTCTGATTTCACTGTTCTGTTCTTTAATTTCTGTTTCTATTCTCTCTCACGATTGAAATGTCCCAATAAAATACCCTATACAAGGGTAATTGGAGGGGAATCGTCATAATAACGTTTGCTTTAGTTGGAGCAGGTTGTTTCTCTGTGAGTTAGGACACAAACAAACAAACAAACATACATAAAAAAATATTTGTGTGTTTCTCCAGAAAAAGTCCCCTGGATGAAACCATGAGACTGAGGTGCTGGTCACCATCATTTATTGACTTATTACTGATTTATTGTCACTGCTGACATCTTTTCATGCCAGTCTCAACAGTCTCCAGGACTGTGCACAGCGTGAGAGAAATGATGAGCATCTTTCACACGGTCATCTGTTTCCACAAAGCTGAAGACCTGGAAGACTTGGAGTCGTCTCTGCATGTCCTGCTGGCTGAGAGGTTTTCTACTGTGATGCTGTGGTGTCCCAGTTGACATTTGATTATATTGCTGGTAAATTGATGTTTTGTCCTCCAGGGTTTCGAGTCATCTAGGAGCGAGTGTAGGTCCACTAGGGGACACTCCCAGACTGTGTTAGTGTGGGGGGAAGTGAAGCAGCCACACTGGGTCCTGTGGGGATCAAAGAGCTGAAGAGCTGCTGCTCAACTGTTCTGTAGTTTCGTTTATCGCATCACTGATCAATTCAAACAAGTTCTTAACTTCAGTGATGCTGTGGACATTTGCTTTATGGTTGGCCAACACAGTATCACACATGCTGATGCAGCTGATGGTATTCACATCAGGATTCTTCATCCTGCAGAACCTCAGAAGTCACATATTAATAGGAAACTTCTTGTTTTTCCTTCAGTTTTATTACAAGTATCTATTAAGTATAAAAAGGAGAGACAAGGAGGAGCAGGAGGAGGAGGAGGAGGAGGAGCTGAGCTGCCAGACATCTTCATATAAACTCAGCACATGTTGACTAGAGGACCTGGAGGTTGCAGGCAGAGTTTGGGTGGGACAGAGGTGACGGTGGCTGGAGGCTGTAGATGTCAGATTAATGTGACATGAGAAGGAAACGTGATCATGTCCAGTAAAGCAAAAGAAGCCAACAGCTCAGTCAAACATCAAACATTTCATTAAAGAAATGTTTCACCTTTATGCTCCAATACTGACTTGCTGATGTCATTATAGTTTCATGTTCCTGTGGCACAGTAATTTCCTTATTTCTGGTGTGCTGTTAAACAGTTTTGTGTCTGCTTTACTGCTGTTGATAATAATAACAAGAACAGCTGCAGCTGCAGGACCAGGACCTGAACACCACAACAGGAACACTGTCACTGGGACCATGAACGCCACTTCTTGGTCCAGTTCTTCCTCTTTTTCCTCTCAGCAGCAACAGCAGCTAACTGGAGGTTTGTGCTTTACAACGGGCGGCCTTAGTTCAGCCCATTAGTTTATTTCTTATACATGTATTTACTGTATAACAATGTAGTTACGCTAGAATGTTAAATTCACTGTCTTTGCAGTCTGTTGCCTGTTTAGTTTCAACCAACTGAGATTCTGGTTCTGACCTCATAACAGATGGACGTTAATTCCATTTGTGGTCTTAGGGCTCCATCTAGTGGCCATTTCATGTTATAGCATCTGAACTCAACTTGTCTGTGTAGGTTGAATGGGTTGTACACAGTAACTAATACATGTTTTTATTGCTTTATTAATTATTATTTAATCTACTAAATAATTAACGTAATAAATAATTAACAAATTAAACGTTTCCACATTTTCTTGTGCTGTGTTGACGGGGTTCCCTTCTTAAGGACCTGTTGAAAATGACAAGGAAAATCCTACTCAGTCAGGAAGTGTCATTATTATAAGGAGTTAATAAGTGTGTGTGTCCTGAATAACCCACATAGTAATTGAAATACCATCCATTCAATTAGTGTAATTGATTTAAATTAAAGATAATAATTACTAATGTTACTGAATATAAGATTGTAAAATTCAAACAGGCACTATATTATGGAGCGGTGTCTTAGAAAATGTGTTTTAGTTTAATTATGAACGATTCATCTGATGAGAACCATCTTAATCTTGAGTTAAACAAAAATATAAATCTTGGGAGGAGGAGGAGTAGAAGACGGCAGGACAGATGCCAGAGAAGAGGACTTTTCTGAGATACTGAGATATGTGATATCATTTATTTTCTGATTGCACACTTGCTATTATTTCATTTTATTTTTACCATTATTTTCGTCTCCTCGTGTGTTTCTTTAAAAAGTAGTTCATCTGTGGTGCAGCTCATTCAGGTTGTAAAATAACTGGGTTAAATGAGAAACATCTGACTTTTTCCTTTGTGTTACTGATGAAAATGATGATCCAGACATTTTTCATGATCTCATAATGTTTTTATAATTGTTCTCCATTGTTCTTGTAGTTTGTTGTGCTGGTCTGTCCCCTCTTTTTCTCTTCTGTACATGTTTGCAGGCCAGAACCTCAGGAGCTGCATGCTGCCCTGCAGTCCCACCTCTGACCACCCCAGTGTTCACCTCCACCTGTCTGTGTAGACGTCTCTGTTGGATACCTGCTGACATCCTGACCTGCTCGTCTCAGGACGTTTCAGGACACAGAAGGACTGAACAGTGATGCCACGGTGGTCGTGTTTCTGTCAAACTATCGTCTTTTAACTTTTCACATGTTACATCTGGTCCAGGTGGTTTGATGTCTCGTAACAGGGATGCAACATGGGGGAAGCCTGTTGGTCCCTGGTCTGCAGTCAGCTCGTCTGTCTACATGGTCAGCTGCTGCAGACTAGATCGTATCACACCTGGACCCCACAGTGGTCAGCTGGTGGTGTCCATTGATGTGCTCACGTGTTCTGGAGGTCTGATTCTGGAGGTGAGGTTTCTGATGGAGCCCAGGAGGAGGAGGAGGAGGAGGAGGAGGAGGAGGAGGAGGAGGAGGAGGAGGAAGAGGAGGAGGAGGAGTAGGAGGAGCAATTAGGTTGCAGACTTTCAAAAGTCATCTTGTTCTTGCGATCTTCCCAGGCATCACGTTCTCCATCTTTAAATAAACTCAGAGTAGAGTTGTTGGCAGATGATTGAAAACTCTTCTTCTAAACTTCACATAAAAGGTTATTTCCAGTTACAATACAAGTTTACAGTATTGTTGACCTTTTTACCAAGAATAAGTTAGATAACATAAACAATAACGCACATATTTATGAGATTGTTTAAATTAATTAGTATTATATTTACTGTGAAACTGCATAAGATGCAGCAACTGCAAACAAACATACATGAAATCAAGGCAGACTTTTGCTCACAGACACAAGAACATCCCTTTGTGATTGGAGCTCTGAGCTCATGTGAAGCTCCTAAATGTTGTATTTGCCTCTGGGCTGCTCACTGAATCTGAGTGTTTCACTGTCTGAGACGTTTCTGACCTTCATGGACTTAAAACACAACGTTAATATGCTGCAATACAGTAAACAAGGACTCTGTTACGTTTGACATTATGTACATGTATTTATTTATATTTAAAGTCCTCAGATCAGACTCATTTACATGTTCCTAC
>JABWDQ010000055.1:0-24885 GCA_014839995.1 Xenentodon cancila | reverse complement strand
AATTCTTATTTCCAATAATGTAAACTTCCAGTTATCCTCCCAGCTTACCGACGATGAAGGGTGTTATGTCTTGGTAAAAGGCTTTATTGATCATAAGGAAGTAACACTGTTAAATGTTTATAGACCACCAGGGAGCGACAGACGATTAATTAGTAAGATTTTTGATTTAATATGTCTGGAAATGTCCGGGGTCTTGATATGTAGGGGGGACTGGAATATCAATCTACAACAATCATTAGATTCCTCAAACAGTTCTAAAAAGATATCACCTGAAGCTTTACATGTTAAAAGAGTACTCAAAGACTCGGGAATGATAGATGTATGGAGGGATTTGCACCCAGGGGAAAAATGTTTTACTTTTTTCTCTCACTCCCATTCAATGTTTTCCAGACTTGACTACTTTTTTTATGCAAAACTTGGACAGACACAGCGTAATTGACTGTGATATTGGAGTTAGAGATATTTCGGATCTGCCGGAGTTTACTTGAGCTTACATCTGGATGTTACACGTAAGGAGACTCTGTGGAGACTCAATTCTAGTTTCCTTAATGAGACCCAATTTATTAAATATGTTGAGGAAAAATATGAGAATGACATCTCTCATAATGATAAAGGGGATGTTTCACCAAGTGTGTTATGGGATGCCGCTAAGGCAGTCCTCAGAGGTAAATTAATAATGTGGTCATCCACCAGGAAAAAAGAAAAAGGAAAACAAATTCAGGATATGGTTGCTGAACTTAAATGTTTGGAGGAGGAACATATGAGAACTAACAACGACGATACCTTAAAAAAGTTACTTTGTGTGAGACAGACTTTAAATGAACTGTACGAGACCCAAATACAAAATAAGGCTAAATTCATCAAGCAAAATGACTATGAAAATGGCCCCAAAGCCAAAAAACTGCTTGCTTGGAGGACTCGTAAACAACAAGCAGAAAGATATATACACAAAGAAAAAAACCCACAGACCAATAAGATTCAACACCATTTAGAGGACATACAACAGTCTTTTGTGGTTTACTATTCTAAATTATACTCTCAACCGCCTGCAGGTGACTTAACATCAGTGGAACGTGTTTTGTCTTCCTGGATTTACCTTCTATTGGAACTGAACTAAATAAAACCCTTACACAACAGATAACAGAGGAAGAAATTAAAACGGTAATATCAAACTGGAAAAGTAATAAAATGCCTGGCCCAGATGGCTTCCCCCCCGAATGGTTCAAATGTTTCAAACATACAATTATGCCACTATTGAAATCCTGTTTTGATTAGAAAGATTAGAAAACGTAATTCCTCATTTAGTAGATGCTGACCAGACGGGATTTGTCAAGAATAGACAGACTCATGATAACATCTGTCGGGCACTCCATCTTTTTGATCATATGAAAACTGTCAGATCAGTAGCTCTCAGCCTCGATGCTGAAAAAGCCTTTGATTCCGTCAGATGGGAATTTTTATATCTAACCCTTAAACGCTTTGGATTTCATAATCAGATCATTGATTGTATTAGGTCCCTGTACACCTCACCTACTGCAAGGATAAACGTGAATGGTGATCTATCAGATTCAGTCTCTCTAGAGCGAGGGTGTCGCCAGGGGTGCCCGCTCAGCCCGGTGCTCTTTGCCCTATTTATCGAGCCATTGGCACAGGCTATCCGGGAATCTCAGGAAGTGTCAGGTCTTAACGTATACGGCTTAGAACATAAAGTTTGCCTGTACGTGGATGATGTGCTGGTAAACCTTATTGAACCAGACAATAGTCTCCCTCCTTTAATCTCTTTACTTACCTGGCAGGGGAGATACCATGATCAAGAAGGTGGTTCACCCAAGGTGAGGCTCTGCCATTGCACTCCGGTTGTGCTGACCCTTGCGAATTCCCCAAATGTGGGAATCTCGACTGCATAATTTCTGGTAGTGGGGGACTGCGTTCGCGCTGCAACTTGTAAATCTTTTGGAAGATGTGTTCCAGATTCTTCATTATGTATTTTTATTTAAGCCTGTTTGTAAAAAGCTTCTGTATTGAAACGGTATTGTTCATCCAGACTGCTAGAGGGCGCTGATTGCGCTTTGTGTTGTAATTTCGTTCGGGCAGTGGGTTGATAGAAGTAAACTGTCAGCTCACAGAGAGACGGTGCTGGTGTTTGCTGTTCGGTATAGAGCCATCCACTCATTTCTGGCCCTTTGAGTGGCAATATGAGTAAGTTTTATGTTAAATGTGAACGTTGGCAACTGTATTCTGATTGTTGATATAAGTTTGTGACATTTTAAAGGCACTAATTGAGGATGTGTCAATAGCCTTAACGAAAGTATATTTACTTTAATTTCATGTAGCATTAGCCTTTTATGTAACCATTTGCTGAATTTGGTGCTTACTAGGTGCATTTCTGTGTTTTGTATCTTTTCAGTTTCACACTTTTTTCTATTAAATCCTGCCAAATACAACACCTGCCTGTTCCTTGGAGGAATTGATAGAAGAGAGAGTTTAGCTTGCTGTGGAGCTCAATTAGGACACGGGGTCACATTGAGTGTAACAGTACAGTGAAATCATAGCACTCAGCGAGGGAACACGGTGAACGGTTGGTGGAAGAAAAGTACAGCTTCAGCATCTACAGACCTTCTTCAAGGCTACTATGGAGAAGAAAGAAAATAAAGGTAAAAACACAGAACAAAGAACACAGACTAAAGATGACTCACACGGCGAAGAGGCATACAATGAAGACAAGTCAAATCATACAGAGAAGTCACAGTCATCTCACTCTACCAAGTCGCACTCATCAAAGTCCTCAAGACATTCAGGAAAAATGACTGTCCGATCTGAAGTAAGTGGAAGCTCAAGGTCCTCAGTATCAAGTCGTGCTAGTTTGGCTGCAGCACGCGCACAGGCAGAAGCTCGAGCTGCAAAAGCCAGACTTGCCTACGCCGAGAAAGAGTTAGAAATCAAAGTTGAAAAGGCACGGTTAGAAGCAACTCTTGATGTGCTCAGCCTCCAGAAAGAAGCAGCTGCTGCCAAGGCTAGAGCAGAGGTGATGGAATTAGCAGCAGCTCAATATGATGAAGCAGTGAAATGCAATGAGTTCGGGTTCCTGCACGTACAGCCAACAACAGAGCAAAAAGTGAGCGAGTACATAAACCAACACATTCCATCACAAAATAAAGAGATTCCTCAACAAAATTACACGTGTCAAGAAGAGGAATACCAACCCAGAGCTTACACACCTTTTCACGTCAAACAAGGACAGGACCAGTACTTGGTTCTGCCACCAGATGTCGCCAGACCACCACAGTTAAGAGACACACTTCCGCAAGCTCCTAACGACATGTTAAAACCTAAGCCGTTTTCAAGACAGAACAATGTTAACAACACAACCAGTGACCTTGCAAAGTTCCTAGCCAAAACACAGCTAATAACTGGAGGACTGACTAAATTTGATGATAAGCCAGAGAGTTACCTCAGTTGGAAGTCCACTTTCCATAGCACTATCAGAGACCTAGGTCTTACGGCCAGTGAAGAACTGAACCTACTCATTAAGTGGCTCGGTCCCGAGTCTTCAGAACATGCAAAAAGATTGCAAGCGATCAACATCAGGTATCCAGATGCTGGTGTGAACATGGTGTGGACAAGACTGGAGGAATGTTACGGTTCACCAGAAGCAATAGAAAACTCTCTGTTCACAAGATTACAGAACTTCCCAAAACTGTCAAGCAAAGAATCTCACAAACTTCGTGACCTATCAGACCTATTGTGTGAATTAGAAGTAGCAAAACTAGATGGATATCTAACAGGTTTGAGTTACCTTGATACAGCTAGAGGAGTGAGTCCAATTGTGGAGAAGCTGCCCTTTCAGCTTCAAGAGAGATGGACAATGGTGGGATCAAGATATAAAGAAGATCATAATGTAAGCTTTCCACCCTTCTCCTTCTTTGTGGACTTTGTGAGAGGTCAGGCCAAAGCAAGGAATGATCCGAGTTTCACCACAGCTTACAACCCACCTGCCAAACCTGCAGTTAGCTACGAAAGAGGAAAACCCATAAATACCTACAACCAAAGACGATCAGTCACAGTGCACAAGATGGAGGTATCAGAGATGGATATGAGAAAAACAGATGGCAACATTGACAAAGAATGTCCAATACATCACAAACCACACCCACTGAAGAAATGCAGAGGTTTCAGAATTATGCTGCTTGAAGACAGGAGGAAGCTGCTCAAAGACCACAACATTTGTTATCGCTGCCTTGCTTCTACAAGTCACCAAGCCAAACACTGTAAGGCTACAATAAAGTGTGAAGAATGTGACAGTGAGAGACACATAGCAGCTCTTCACCCAGGTCCCGCACCGCCATCATCTTCATCCCTCAAAGATCACGGCGGGGAGCAAGAGATTGCACAGAACTCTGAAGTTACTGCCACATGTACAGAGGTATGTGGTAGGAAAATCACGGGAAAGTCCTGCTCCAAGATCTGTCTAGTGAAAGTTCATCCTAAAGGTGAGCCACACAACGCGAAAAACATGTATGCAATAATAGACGATCAAAGTAACCAATCCCTCGCCAAGACAGAGTTTTTTGACATGTTTGCTATACAAGGCACAACCTCACCATACACTTTAAAAACCTGTGCTGGTGTGGCACAAGTAAGCGGCAGAAGAGCTTGTGACTATGTAGTACAGTCATTTGATGGAAAAATCAGCCTTTCTCTCCCAGTGCTAATAGAGTGCAATGCTATTCCAAACAATAGGGATGAGATACCCACTGCAAATGTTGCTTCACACCATCCTCATCTGAGAGCTATTGCCGCTGAGATTCCGCCGGTTGACCCACAGGCCGACATCCTTCTGCTGATTGGGCGTAACCTTCTAACGGTCCACAAGATGAGAAAGCAAATTTGTGGCAAGCACAACGACCCATTCGCACAAAAGCTCGACTTAGGCTGGGTCATCGTCGGTGATGTGTGTCTGGGTAGTGCCCACAAGCCAAGTGAAGTAAATGCACTCAAAACGCACGTTTTAGACAATGGTCGCCCAAGCTATCTTACTCCCTGTGACAGTCGTTTCAATGTAAAAGAGAGCCTCACGCTGAGCCAGTCTAAAACCATTTCTAATCCATTGCCACCTAAAAGCTTACAACTAAAACCCACGGCCGAAAACCTAGGAGAAACAGTTTTCTGCCAAACCAATGAAGACAACCGTGTCGCACATTCAGCTGAAGACCTAATTTTTCTAGAAAAGATGGAGCAATGTTATAGAGACGATGACAACAGCTGGGTTGCACCACTCCCGTTTCGAAGCCCAAGACGCCTACTCCCAAACAACAGACGCTATGCCTATAAGCGTCTCGAGTCTCTCCGACACACGCTTGACAAGAAACCAGTCATGAAAGCACACTTCATTGAATTCATGCGGAAAATGCTTGACAACAAACATGCTGAGCTTGCGCCACCTTGTGATGAAAACAAAGAGACCTGGTATCTTCCCACTTTTGGAGTCTACCACCCACAAAAACCTGAGAAAATTCGTGTGGTATTTGACTCCAGTGCTCAGTTTGAGGGAGTGTCGCTCAATGATGTCCTGCTTTCTGGTCCTGACCTCAACAACACACTTGTGGGTGTACTTCTACGGTTTAGAAAAGACCTGGTAGCTATCACAGCTGACATTGAGCAGATGTTTTACTGCTTTGTTGTCCAAGAGGAGCACAGGGATTACCTCCGGTTCCTGTGGTACGAAGACAACGACTTGTCAAAGAATGTGGTAGACTATCGCATGAGGGTGCACGTCTTCGGTAACAGCCCCTCCCCCGCAGTGGCGATCTACGGGTTAAGGTTGGCAGCAAAAGAATCAGAAGGTGAATACGGAGTCGATGCTCGAAACTTCATTGAACAAGATTTCTATGTGGACGACGCACTGAAGTCTTTCCCAACAGAAGCTGAGGCTATTGACGTCCTGCAGAGAGCCCAGAAAATGCTTGCTCTCTCAAATCTACGTCTCCACAAGATAGCATCCAACAAAGTTCAAGTGGTGAATGCCTTCTCTTCCGAAGATAGAGCAAAAGAAATCAAAGACCTTGATATCACAACAGACAAGCTCCAAGTGCAACGCAGTCTTGGTGTGATTTGGAACACAACATCAGACACGTTCACTTTTGATGTTCCACAAAAAGGGAAACCCTTCACTCGTCGGGGTGTGCTCTCAACTATAAACAGTTTGTTCGATCCCCTGGGGCTGCTCGCACCTGTTACCATCAAAGGCAGACTTCTTCTCAGGGAACTCACCAATCAAGACTTTGAATGGGACAACCCCCTGCCAGAAGACATGTACGATGACTGGAGAAGATGGCAGGACTCGTTGCAACACCTTAAAACACTACACATTCCTCGTGCCTATGTTTCCTTCTCCATCTCACAAGCTACCTTTGTAGAACTCTGCATGTTCTCAGACGCTTCAGTGAAAGCTATAGCAACAGTAGCATACCTGAAAGCTACACATGAAGATGGTCACAACGAAGTCGGGTTCATCATGGGAAAAGCCAGACTTGCTCCCAGGCCGGAGCTCACCATCCCCAGATTAGAACTCTGTGCTGCAGTTCTTGCAGTGGAACTGTCAGATCTTCTCAAAGAAGAGCTAAAGATCAAGATTGATAAGATTACGTTTTTCACCGACAGCAAAGTGGTTTTGGGATACATCCACAACAAAAACAGAAGATTTCAGGTATACGTGAACAATCGTGTCCAGAGAATCAAGCACTCTTCTTCTCCAGAGCAGTGGCAGTTTGTCCCAACAGAGCACAATCCAGCTGATCACGGATCTCGCTCTCTAGCCGCAGAAAAGATCAAAGGAACCACGTGGTGGTCTGGTCCAGCATTTCTTCTCAACACAAAGAGTATCACTCCTGAAAAAGGTCCATTTGATCTGATCTACCCAGAGTCAGATGCTGAAATACGACAGAATGCAACGGTGCTTGTGACCAAAGCTACAGTGAGTGCTTTAGGTTCCACACGCTTTGAACGATTCTCAAAATGGACCTCTCTTGTCAAAGCAGTGGCATATCTCCGTTACATCGCTCACAGTTTCAAGTCCAAGGACAAAGATTGCAGAGGCTGGCATCTTTGCAGGACAAGTCTCACAAAAGAATCCTTGACTCAAGCAGAGTACACTATCATCAGATGTGTCCAACATGAACTATACGCCGAAGAAATTAAACGCATAAAGGCAAGTCGGGATCTGCCACGTAACAGTTCTCTGTACAAGCTCAAGCCGATCATTGATGACCAAGATCTACTGCGAGTTGGAGGACGCTTGTCAGAATCAAAGCTCCCAAGTCATGAAGCCAATCCTCTACTCATCCCAAGAAAGCATCATGTTGCTACACTGCTCATTCGGCATTATCACCAGGCTGTTAAGCATCAAGGAAGACACTTCACTGAGGGAGCTGTGAGAGCTAGCGGTTTGTGGTTGATTGGAGCGAAGAGATCTATAAGCAGTGTCATCCACAAATGCGTGATTTGCAGGAAGCTGCGTGGAAAAACAGAGCAGCAAATTATGGCAGACTTGCCACCTGAACGACTACAGACTGATCCCCCATTTTCGTATGTTGGCCTGGATGTATTTGGACCGTGGGAGGTTATGGCGCGCCGTACAAGAGGTGGTCACGCCAACAGCAAACGATGGGCAGTCTTATTTACTTGTATGTCAACAAGAGCGATTCATATTGAGGTGATCGAAACGCTCAGCTCCTCAAGTTTCATCAATGCTCTTCGGAGGTTTTTCGCCATCAGAGGACCTGCGAAACAGTTGAGGTCCGACTGCGGTACTAACTTTGTTAGTGCGTCCAAGGAGCTGAAGCTGGAGGCTCCAAAATCTGCGGACACAAGTGTAGATCACTATCTACGTGAGCAAAGATGTTCCTGGGTGTTCAACCCCCCTCACTCATCCCACATGGGAGGAACGTGGGAGCGTATGATAGGCATTGCCCGACGCATCCTAGACTCCATGCTTTTGCAGGCAGGAAATCCGTCTATGACTCATGAGGTCCTGACAACGCTGCTAGCTGAGGTCAGTGCTATTGTCAATGCAAGACCTTTGGTGCCAGTCTCCTCAGATCCTGAAGCACCTCTGATCCTGACACCCATGATGCTGCTAACCCAAAAGACAAGCACAATCCCAGCTCCATCAGGGGATTTCTCTAAGGCGGACATGTTCAAACATCAGTGGAAGAGAGTCCAAGTCCTTGCCGACAACTTTTGGGCTCGCTGGCGAAAGGAGTATCTAACCATGCTTCAGAGTCGTCAGAAGTGGCAGCAGAACAAACCAAACCTGAAAGAAAAGGACATTGTTCTTCTGAAGGACAAGCAGCTGAAAAGGAATGATTGGCCCATGGGAATTATCGTGAAGGCTCTTCCAAGCAAAGATGGACGTGTGCGGAAAGTAGAGGTCAAAGTGTCACACGAAAAGACTATGAAGATCTTCTCAAGACCCATCTCAGACTGTATTTTGTTGTTATCTTCTGATGTTTAGTTTATTTTGGCATTCTAAGAAGAATGCCAGGCGGGGAGTGTATTGAAACGGTATTGTTCATCCAGACTGCTAGAGGGCGCTGATTGCGCTTTGTGTAGTAATTTCGTTCGGGCAGTGGGTTGATAGAAGTAAACTGTCAGCTCACAGAGAGACGGTGCTGGTGTTTGCTGTTCGGTATAGAGCCATCCACTCATTTCTGGCCCTTTGAGTGGCAATATGAGTAAGTTTTATGTTAAATGTGAACGTTGGCAACTGTATTCTGATTGTTGATATAAGTTTGTGACATTTTAAAGGCACTAATTGAGGATGTGTCAATAGCCTTAACGAAAGTATATTTACTTTAATTTCATGTAGCATTAGCCTTTTATGTAACCATTTGCTGAATTTGGTGCTTACTAGGTGCATTTCTGTGTTTTGTATCTTTTCAGTTTCACACTTTTTTCTATTAAATCCTGCCAAATACAACACCTGCCTGTTCCTTGGAGGAATTGATAGAAGAGAGAGTTTAGCTTGCTGTGGAGCTCAATTAGGACACGGGGTCACATTGAGTGTAACAGTACAGCTTCCACACCTCCATTGAACAAGGCCAGCCCCTTGACAGCCCGCAGCAACTTGACAGAAGATTCCCTCCGTATCAACAATAACATGGAATTAATATGGAATAATGATGCACAGACGTCGAATGACATATGAGGTAAAAAGAAACCACTGGAATTCTTAAAAACACCCCTTAATACCGTTGATATGCATTACTGTCCAACTGAAATCATTAAACTGCAGATCAGTCTCCTGTCTGCAGCCCATGAAGTCATCTATGGCTTCTGTCTTCTGCATGGAGCTTCTGTCATCTTAATTCGCTGTTCAAGTGACGTGAGTCAGCCTCTATCACCAACTCCACCAGTCCATGAAGACTCCTCTGCCCGATGACAGCCACCTGAAGACCTGGACCAGCAGCTTCAGACAGTAAACTGTCCTCTCCTGCATCTGCAACTGCAAACCTCCATACGGTCTCTGAGTGCAACCAGCCATCACCTCATCCTCAGACTTGTTTACCAGTAAAACCTAAAACATGCAATACCTTTCAGGAGCTGCAGTCACCTCCTCCACAAACATAATCCTGCAGACAAATGAAGCCAAGTCTCCACCTCGTATTTGACATGAATTATAATTTTCTGTCAGCCATCATATCTTGTCAAAATACCAAAAATCTTTCATCAGTCCCTGGTGAACCGTTGACGTGTGTGGAGTCCATCACTGGGCCCGATCCAAACTTCTGCCCCAAACGTCCACTACACAGAGTAAGAGCCTGACTTCACCTGCAGCTTCTGACATCGTTTACCTCATGTAAGCTGCAGTCCAGATTTCTCAGTAAGTTTATTAGCTAGCCACCGAGAATTAAACCCACTGAAGACACGCAAATACAACATTTCTATTTTCATTGACACTGAAACTGATGACACTCCCACACTCATGTTTGACAGCAGGACATCGTTACAGGAGATTCTGCTTCTACACAGCAACGTCCCTCCAGATTGAATCAAGATGAACAAAAGCTCAGCAGTGAGGTTTGAAACATCCAAAGATATCAAATTCATTAGACATCAAATACAGCGGAAGAGACATAAAATACACATTTTTGCATTTTTCTCACCCTTCAATGTTTGATTAACAGCTGGAATGAATTTTCAGTGGATCAAGTACTTGATTGTTAGACGTTTTTCTGTTATGAGGAGAGTTTTGATCAACTTGTGTGCTGAAATATCTCAGCTGGGAGAGCGTTAGACTGAAGACCTAAAGCTCCCTGGTTCAATCCCGGGTTTCAGCAGAAGCAGAAATAAACACATTGTGAATAACTGTAAAAGCTGCATGACTAATGAAACTACAGCTTGTATATGATTGCTATATGAGTTGGAAAAATGTAAAGTTACTCATCTTGTACTGCAAAATTATATTTCTATAGTTGATAATACAGTCCTGTGTCAGAGGTGTGGTCAGGGCAGGTGTCGCAGGTTAACAACAGCAGGCTCCAAGGTAACCATGGAAACACCAGCTGTGTCACTGCCTCCTGTGAGAGAATCTCACAGCTGTTGAGTTTACACAAACTTTTCTTGGCTGCTGTTCCAGGATGAGCTGCTGTTCCAGGATGAGCTGCTGTTCAGCAGCTTTTACAACTGCTTCCTGTAGCAGGATACATGAATCCTGGAAGTGGGATGCAGCAGGCTGTTGGGATCTGTGGTGGACCGGTGGACCATATCTGCATCCTCCAGATCCGCCAGCTTCAGGATGTGTCTAGGCAGAGGAACAGGAACAGGCGGCTGGTCTGAGGACATTTCAGAAAAGATGGAACAAAACAGAGTAAAATTGTTTTGTTCCTGAAAATAATTAATTGCATAGAAGGATAATTAATAAAATGTTGAAAGTGTCCTAACAGGAGTCAGTGAGATGTCACCAGTATTAAAGCAGGTGTTGCAGCCAAATTCATTATTTTACATTTGATAATAATTTAGTTGTAAGTAAAAATGTTAAAATGATGCAAAAATACTGATTCAAATAAATCCTGGTCTCATCAGATTCTTTCTTCCAGGTACCAAAGTCTTTAAAATGTCAGAGTCCATCTCATTTAAAACTTTCAGACGGATGTTAAATTGTTCACAAACATAAACCTGCTTCTCTTCCTCACACAACTCACCAGTTTTTAAATCCACCATCCTGGAAAAAACTACTATGATACTTAATACTTAGTTAAAATACATATTTAATGTAATGAGCATGTTAATTTTTCCAGTTCCCAGTAAGAAATGATAAAGACCTAATCTCTGCTTTTATTTATAGATGTGATCAGTTATTCATTTTTCTTTAACTTCAGTCTCAGAAGTTCATAAAACTCCCAAATATTCCAAATTAACACAAATCTGCAGATCCAGACAGTTTAGAGCCTGTTTATAATAAGATGGAGGATTCTACTTTATCACTTTGGCACATATTTTTATTATCTCCTTAAAGACTAATTCACTTTTTTGAATGTGTTACACCACAAACACAAATGAAAACTAAACAGGGATTGTTCCTCCCTTCTCTGTCTGTCCTTTTCTGTTTGTATTTGTCTGTCTGTCTTATTAAATTAAAAATGCAAAGCTGCCTCTAATTTGGTTTAACTGTTAAAGACAGAATGTCTATTGAAGTGAGGGAACAAACATACATATGAGATGTTTTATGATCAACATTGTCTCCTCCAAACATCATCACTCACAAGGAGCCTTGAACAGTTTTATTTAGAGCTGAACACAAACACTGGGTTCCATGTTTGACAAAGTATTGTGTTATAACAACGTGCCTGAAGTTCACATTTCATTTCTTTATTTATGTCACCCAAAGACAGTTTGGTTCAGAGGTTCTGCTGGGATTTGAACCCAGGATCTCCTGTTTACGAGACAGGTGCTTTGACCAACTAAGCCACAGAACCTCCACGAAAACTTCCGAACGTTCCAGAAACCCCGTTGACTCATAGGCGTGAACGTGAGCGTGATTGGTTGTCTGTCTCTGTATGTGGCCCTGCGATGGACTGGGGACCTGTCCAGGGTCCAGGGTGCCCCCCCCCTGCCTTTCGCCTACTATACATCGGGATAGGCAGACAGACCTTATATTTATTCATCAGCTTTATTGTTCTTTGTTTAACATTGTTGTTTCTGTCAAACTGAAGAGCACTTTGGTCGACTCCTTGTTTTATCTGAGATATAAGAGTACGCTTCGCCTTGTCTCCCAGTCATGCTTGTTCATTTGTCATGTTTTCATCTTTCCAGACTTGTGATAGTCAGGAATTTAACTCCGACCAACTGCTTGAAAGGCAGCTCTGCTCACCGCTACACCACTACCACCACAAACTCCTGTTGACATAACTGTTTCTTCAGGAAATATCACAGTTCCAAAAACCCCGTTGACACAACGTGTTGGTTCTCCCTCTGAAGCAGCTTTGTTCCACCTCGCTGTGATGTTTAGACACCAACCTGTTCACGTCTGTGTACAGAGCAGATGGATCAGCATCCATCAACTTAACCTCTCAGGTACCTCGTCTCCATGGTGATTTCTCTTCCAGAAACAACTGGGGCCTCAATTACGTTATGAGGTCAGGAAATCAACAGCCAGACTTCTGCATGACAGGTGGAGATACTGTCCACCACACTAAGAAGGACTTCATATCATAAAATAAAACAATGATCATAAAAATGCTGTTTTACTTCTGATTTATGCTGTTATTTTATTACTCCATCAGATTTGTTGTTCTTAGTTCAATTATTATTGTTGACAGTTTTTGATCAGTTGAACAGAACTTTGGTCAACTTGTTTTAAATGTGATATATAAGTAAGTTTTGACTTGATTCCCAGTCATACTTGTTCAGCTGAATGTAGGTTGATGTTGCCAATATTGATGTACGTTTGGTGAAAAATAGTAAACGTGACACAACTGCAGTAAACTAACTGCTGAGTTTTGAACGGCGGTTCTGTCACGGTTCAGAAGCTCTGGAAAGGAAAAAGGTGGGTTCCAGCTGAAGACCACAAACACCCAACATCCTTCTGTCCTCATGAGTGAGGGTTTGGTGGGGGACCGGTCTTGTGTGGTTGTGGGTGTTTATGTGTGTATGTGTGTATGTGGACATGTGTGTATTTATACATATATGGATAGTAATAAGTATAGTTGTATATGTGTACTTTAATGGGTACACAAATATCTATGAGTAAGAATGCTTGTACTGAATAAGATTGTACAAGAGTGTATATAAATTCACATGGTAAATAAATGTATTTATGTACAGGTGACTACAGGGACTCGGGAAACAGCGTTTATATACAGCGGCATGTAACTGCACATGGCAATAATGACTCCGGGATCTAATTTATACTCAGGTGTACCACAATATATATTTATACTGTAGCTCTTTGGCACAATATTTATACCCCCCTTCTCTTACTTTTCCTTTCTTTGTTTTTTTCTCTCTCTTTTCTCCAGGGATCAATAAAAAATAGACTGTTATGAGGGCTGGTGAAGGGAACACACTTGCACACTGTGGTGTTGTTGCTGAGTGTCATTACACCACTTGCCCAGCAGGGGGAGATCACAAAAGGTGTAAGACAAGATGACTAGGAGTGGAGGAAGACGAGAAAACAAAAAAAAACGATGGATCTTGTTAACTGAGCAGGTGTCTGCGTTTCTTTACAATTCCACCAACACAACATATTGGCGACGAGGATGGCTTTACTTGGAATTTCGCCGCCACCGGCATTCCTACAGAATCCCGGTGTGCCTACGATCCCTCTGGAGTCCTGGATACGTATGTTTGAGAACTACGTGCTGGCGTTAGCAGACGACATGGAGGACAAGAGGAAACGCGCGCTGCTGATTCACACGGTTGGTGCGGAAGCCCAACGCATTTTCTATACTTTGCCCGATACTGGTGCCTCTTATGCGGCTGCCCTGCAGGCATTAAAAACGTTTTTTATACCGAAGTTAAATACTGTGGCCGAGAGAAACAAGTTTCGTCAGCGGGCTCAGCGTGTTGGTGAGTCGACTGCTCAGTATGTTGCTGCTTTACGTGAGCTAGTGACGACGTGCGACTTTGGCGCCCTGGCGGACGATATGATACGTGATCAAATTGTGGAAAAGACCAACAACAGGAGGATCAGAGAACGCCTGCTTATGGAAGATAACCTTACTTTACAGAAAACTCTTACAATATCTGCTCAGATTGAAAGTGCCCTGGCTGAAGCGAAGGCTATGGTGACACCTGCCTGTGAAGCTGTGGTTGGCCTGGTGCAGGGGACGTCCACAGGCGGTGGGAGATACAGACACGGTCATGGCCGTCCACCACTTCAAGCACCCCCGGCATCATCACAGAGAGTTGTGACAAATGGACCTGGGTTTGCCGGTAAGACATGTTACCGCTGTGGATCTTCAAAACACATTGCAAGTTTTCCTAAATGCCCTGCTAAATCAGCCACATGCAGAAAATGCAGTAAACATGGACATTTTGAGAGAGTCTGCAGGAGCGGGACTGTTTTAAACAAAGTGAGGGAAGTGTCGGTTGAACAGACTGATACAGTTAAAATCCTACTAGTGGAAGAAGAGGATGTGACCAGCCTTAACAGCAGGCTGATGTGCAAAGTCTCTATGTGTGCGTCTGAGGGACCTACAATTACTGTTGACCTGCTGGTTGATACTGGATCTGCAGTTTCCATCCTTCCTATGCGACTGTACCAGGAGCATTATGGACATATTCCACTTTCCACAGCAAAAAGAAGGTTAGTTACTTATTCTGGACAACCTATTTCTGTATTAGGCTGCTTGGAGCTGACAGTGACCTGTGGAACAAGCTGTGCCACCATAAATGTATACGTGGTGTCAAATGGAAACCCGCTTTTAGGTTTGGATCTTTTCAATGCTCTCAACCTAGTTATCAAAGATGGACAGGTCAGTGCAGCAGTGTCTTCTCCAGCTGTGCCTTCTGCTTTACAACATCCTTCGGTCTCTGTACAGTACACAGCTCCTGCTAACAACCTCGAGGAACCTCAAGAAAATTCTGACCAACTGGGACTAGTGACAGGTTTTGCCCACAAAGTGAAAGTAAGACCTGAAGTCCGCCCTGTGCAGCAAAAATTACGTCGTTTGCCGTTTGCTGTCCGCGATGCAGTCTCCAGGGAACTACAGAGATTGGAACATGAAGGCGTCATCGAACGCACTGACTCATCCCCATGGGTTTCACCTATTGTGGTCGTGAAAAGAAAGTCCGGCCGTATCCGATTGTGTCCTGATTTAAGGGAGCCCAATAAAGCAGTGGTTATCGACAGCCACCCACTACCACACATTGAGGAGGTGTTCCATGAGCTACGTGGAGCACAGATGTTCTCCACTATAGACTTGCAGAATGCTTACTACCAAGTACCCCTTCATCCTGAAAGCAGGGACCTTACTGGTTTCATTACACATGATGGACTGTTCCGTTTTACCAGAGTACCTTTTGGTTTAGCTTCAGCTCCCAGTGCTTTTCAAAGGATGATGACACAGATTCTGTCAGGTTTGGATGGTGTTCAATGTTATTTGGATGATGTGATCGTGTTTGCTGACACACCTGACCTTCATGAGAAGCGATTAAAAGCTGTGCTGCACCGGTTGTGCAGTAGTGGACTGAAACTTAACATGGAAAAGTGTCTATTCAGACAAACTGAACTGTCATTTTTGGGGCATGTTGTCTCTGCTACAGGTATCAAGCCAAACCCTGACCACATCAGTGCTATCACAGAGGCTGCTTCCCCTTGTGATGCAACAACTCTACAGTCTTTCCTGGGCCTCACAGGGTGGTATTCAAAGTTCATTCCCAATTACGCTTGTGTTGTGGAACCACTTCGTGCCATACTGCGTAAAAACGCAAACTTTACATGGACTGAGGAAGCACAAGTGGCTTTTGAAAAGTCTAAAAAACTGATAGCTACTAGCTCCGCACTGTCTCTGTTTGATCCAGCTCTCCCCACCATAGTTACCACAGATGCATGTGATTATGGTATTGGTGCAGTACTTACTCAGTTACATGAGGACACTGAAAAAACTGTTGCATTTGCTTCGCGATCTCTCAGTGAGTGTGAAAGAAAATATTCTATTATTGAGAAAGAGGCGCTCGCCTGTGTCTGGGCTGCTGAACGTTGGCGCACATACTTGTGGGGTAAACACTTTACTCTGCGCACTGACCATAGCCCACTCACTACGCTGCTGTCTACTAAAGGCTTTGGACGAGCAGGAATGCGGATTGCGAGATGGTCTGCTCGCCTCATGTGTTTCACCTACACAGTAGAGTATAAACCTGGTCGTGACAATGTTGTTGCGGACTGTTTGTCTCGTTTACCTGTCTCTTCCCCTCCATCACATGAGTTAGAGGAGGACATGGTAGCACTAGTGGCTAGTGTGGACTTTGCTGCTGTCACTAAAGAGCAGCTGATCCAGGCCTGTTTGGACTGTCCTGTGTTGCAACAGGTTCTAGTCTACCTTCATGATGGCTGGCCGCGTAATGCTAAAGGGCTTGACCCAGCTCTTTTACCTTATTACCGCATCCAAGCAGAACTGGCTGAAATAGACGGTTACTTGATCCGTGGATCTCATCGTCTGGTCATTCCCACAACTCTGCGATCTCAGCTTATACAGCTGGCTCACGATACACATCAAGGCATTGTCAGGACCAAACAGCGTCTGAGAGAGCTCTATTTGTGGCCTGGCATGGATGTTGATGTGGAAGCTGCTGTTAAGTCATGCACGACCTGTTCCCAGCACGATAAAACTGCTACAACTAGAGCTGCCCCCTTACAACCGGTTCCCCTTCCCAGTGCAGCGTGGGAAAAGTTAGCTATAGATATAGTGGGACCCTTTCACTCTGCTTCCCCTGACTGTCGTTATGCCATCACCCTCATAGATTACTACAGTAAGTGGCCTGAAGTAGCATTTCTATCAAATGTGACAACTGCGACTGTCACTTCATTTTTGACAACTGTGTTCAGCCGTGAAGGTAATCCCCTCGAATTAGTGACTGACAACGGTTCTTGTTTTGTTTCTGCTGAGTTTGAGGACTTCTTAGCTGCTCGGGACATTACGCACTGCCGCAGCTCCAACTACTACCCTCAGAGTAACGGAGAAATAGAGAGATGGAACAGGGTGTTTGTAAACTGCTTACAAACAGCTGACATTCAGGGTCAGCCGTGGCTCTCCTACGTTGGTGACTTTCTCCTTGCTTATCGTTCCACTCCTCATGCCATAACTTCAGTCTCCCCAGCTGAATTGCTGCATGGTCGACCTATTCGCACCAAACTCAACATCAAAAACCTGGCTCCTCTACGTGCATCTTCTCACGTGAACTGTGGGACCTTGAGGGATACTGTCGCGCGACGCCAGTCTAAGATTAAACAGTACACAGATAGGCGCCGTGGTGCACAGATTGCTAACTTTCCGTGTGGTTCATATGTACGCATTAAGAAACCTGGTTTTGTAAAGAAAGGCTGCTCCAAGTTCACACGGCCTCTTCACGTTTTAGCACAAAAAGGACCTTCAACCTTTCAACTCTCAGATGGTAAAGTGTGGCACGCCATTCACCTGTCTCCAGTCTCCGCTGCTATCACTGCTGAGACTCACGACAGTTCTGTACGGCCTGAGGAGTTGTACTTACCATCTTCTGCTTCTTTACCTTCTCCTCCGAGGCGCCGGCGTGGTCGCAGGCAGGTTCTGCCTCCTACCTGGCTCAGTGATTATGTGCCTTAAGTTTTTTTTCAGGGGGGACGACGAGTTGTGACGATTAGTTTCAAATGTTATGTTCTTCTTGACTTTAACATTGTTTTGTTAATAGCATTTGGTATTAACAAGGTCTTAGATACAAGCTAAACAGTTTGGCCAGAAGTTATAATTTAAAAGTTACATTTATAGGAGATTGAATATTATAGAATTTAATGTTCAGAAGTCAACTAGAATTGACCATTTTTATTTCTATTTCATTTGTGCCACTCATACTATTTGATAAGTCGTTGAGTCAAATGGTTCCTTTATTGGAATTTCGGGGTATTGGTTTTTCTTTAAAAAAAGGGGATATGTGGTGTTGTTGCTGAGTGTCATTACACCACTTGCCCAGCAGGGGGAGATCACAAAAGGTGTAAGACAAGATGACTAGGAGTGGAGGAAGACGAGAAAACAAAAAAAACCGATGGATCTTGTTAACTGAGCAGGTGTCTGCGTTTCTTTACAATTCCACCAACACAACACACACATAAAAAAACCCTCAGTTGCAAGATTAAAATGCATATTTATAACTCTTGGGTTCTAGCAACCTGCTATCAACCATTAATATATGTGCAAACAAGGGCAAAAAAAAATTATGAATATCATTAATCAACTCATATGTAATTGTTTGTTATTTTAATAGACTTTCTGTGTTTGACAGTTAATCCAAGTTCGAGGCAGGTTTGTATTTTTATTTGTGACCACTGTTCATAACTGTTTACTATCAACACTTTGTTCAAATAAAATGAACCTTTTTCTCTGAAATACGACACTGCTCTTCTTCCTTCTTCACTTAAAATCCTCTACAACTTTACAGTCATTACAATAAAGTATTTCTGTGTAACATGGAACAACATTAAACACTCATTGTAACAGTCGTTAAAATAAATGAGAGTAACAATGAAACCAACTCACCTCAGACTCCTTTGAGTATCTGATCAGTTCTGACTCTCCTTCATTTCTAACTGCATTTTCTTGTCAAATTAACAGCTGAACTTTGTGTAATAACATCACATCCTGTGGTGGAAATTTACTGGAATCCAAATGAGAAAGCAAACAGGTTCAAGTTCAACACAAAGGTTTATTTAAAAGATAAACGTTGATGAGACGTGCAGAGAAGTCTCATTCAGAGAGTTCTACTGCTCAAAAAGGAGGCAGGTTTTTATACGGTTGAACTACACAACTTCACATGAGTTACAGCTGCAACTCCCTAATTGGCTGAACCGATAGTCTCACATGAGATACTTCTGCAAAACTGCCTTACTGCTTATCACACTGAAGGAGGAACATGGATATCTTGTCTAGGTGTAAATTTTAAGAGCACGAGAAACGGAAAGTCTGTTGTCCTTGACATAAATTTAACACAGGCTACACAGTCAGAGTACAAGGAACAGGCTTGTACAGAGGTACTCAGAGCACACTCATTTATGCTCAGATTAGTTCAGACCATGTTTAAACTGATCAGTAGAATAAATGATTCAAACTCATAGCTACTATGTAAATATAATATTTCTCTTACAATCCTCACATCCAGACTAAATGAAAACTCCAGCTGGCTTCAAAACCGAGAGATTATCTTTCAAATAATTGATCCTGATTAGGTCCAATCAGCTATTTATAACCTCCACAACCATCTTCCGTTGTGACGTCATTAATGACATTCAGGATCAAATGTGGTTTTCTATTAATTGTGGGAATTTGACAGCGTTATTCCACAACAATCCAATAGCACACGGAAAAATCCAACATCCGTCACAAATGCTATACTGCTAAATGCACACGTGTTAAAACTCTCCTCATAACAGCAAACATCCAACAATCCAGTTTCATTCAGAGTACTATCTACTTACTGAAATTAAATAAAACATAATGAGATGCTGCTTTAACGTTTTCAGGCCACTGCAAATGAGTTTGTAATAAACTCCTGACTGTGTAAAGTGAAACCTGTTACCTTGAATTATTATTATTATTATTATTATTATTATTATTATTATTATTATTATTATTATTATTATTATTATTATTATTATTTCACAGTGGTCCGTTTGTCAGGTAGTCAGTAATCCAGTGGATCACAGAGTTCCAGACGTTGTACTGTGGCTGGATGCTGTTAAATCCACTGCAGAAACCAAAAACCAGGATCCTCCAGAACCAGGTGACTGCGGGTTCGTGAAGCAGGTGTCTGACGGCACGGTGATAAGCAGACTGCAGCGGGTCCTGAAGACGCTGGTTTGCTTCTTCAGGTGGTCAATAAAAGTCTCTCCAGGCCGTTTCCAGCAGAACAAACCGTTTCCCAGGTTGTGTCGGCATGAAAACAGTCCCGTTTCCCCGACCGGGTTGGTCCAAACGGCAGGTTGCGTCGGTGACCTTGGTGACCTTTTGAACTGGGCTATAATTATGTTGATTTCTGCACAACACATTAAACACATTTAAATGTGTGAAGAAACCACTGATACACAACATTATCAGCTCCAATTGGCCCAAAACAACTTAATTTGCTCTGTTTCTGTGTCTAAGCTACAAACAGAAAGTAAAAAAAAAGAGGTGAAACTCGGCACCGCTACGGTGCTGCAGAAATACAACCTACACCGCCGGAGAAGTAAGAAACAGGCTTGAACGGAGATTCATACAGATGTGGAAGAAACTCTTTATTCCACAACAGAAACTGTCTCATAATATTCTTGAGATTTGTTTTTTTCATTTATTTTATATTCAATCAAAAATACAACAAGCAGAAGACAAGAACACTGTTGTAACCCTGAAACGAAGAAACACAATATATATATATATATATATATATATTCCAGAAGACCCAGAACACGACCCCCGAGCAATTATTACGTAAACAAACGGCAGTTAAAAACTTCCCTAGTGGAAGAAAAACCGTAAGCCAAACAGTGGCAGGAAAAACTCCCCTTTAAGAGGGGAGAACTGCAGGTCAGGATGTCAGCAAATATCCAACAGACATCCACACAGACAGGTGAAGGCAGACACTGGGATGGTCAGAGGTGGAACTGCAGGTCAGCATGCAGCTCCTGAGGTTCTGGTCCACAGGACATGCACAGAAGAGGAAAAGAAGGGCCAGACAAGCACAACAAACTACAATAACAATGGACCACAATTAAGTTTATGGGATACTGTTAATAACTGAGGATTGAGGTGAAGCAGAGACAGAGAAGACAAAGAGAAACAGAGGAGGTGAAGGGCACCACTCAGTGGATCATGTTGGTGCCCCCCTGCAGCAGAGGCCTACAGCAGCATATCTACACTGAAGCTGTTTAAGATGAGCTGCTCTAATCTGGTCCTGTAGCTGCAGCTTTGACTACTGGTCCTGACACATTAAGGTACTAAATGTACACTAACTATATGCTTTATTAAACAGAAATGTTTTCAGTTTAGTTTTAAAGGTGGAGGTGGTGTCAGCCTCCTTCACCCAAACTGGAAGTTGGTTCCAGAGTGATGGTGCCTGATAACAGAAAGCCGTCCTCCAAATCTACATCTGGATCTTCTAGGAACTACGAGTAAACCTGCACCCTGAGAACGGAGAGCTCTATTAGGAACGTACGGTTCTATCAGGTCTTGAAAATATCGCGGCGCTAGGCCATTTTGGACTTTATATGCACGTAATAAAAGTTTGAATTGGATTCTAAATTTTACGGGGAGCCAATGGAGGGAAGCTAAAACTGGAGAGACGTGGTCTCTCTTGTTAATTCCTGTCAGCACTCGCGCTGCTGCATTTTGGATCAGCTGGAGGCTGTTCAGAGAATTACTTGGACATCCAGCCAACAACACGTTACAGTAATCTAGTCTAGAAGATACGAACGCATGAATTGGTTTTTCTGCATCACTCTGGGAGAGGATGCTCCTGATCTTTGCAATATTACGGAGGTGGAAAAACGCGGTTTTACAAACCTGATTAATATTCTGTTTAAATGACAAATCCTGGTCAAAAATAATATATTAGCACCACACTCACACACACCTATGTGCACATATAAAAGAGAAGGAAAAAAACAAAAAAAAAACTCTGTTGCAGGGTTAAAATGCATATTTATGGCTCCTGGGTTCTAACAAACGTGATATTAACCATTAATATATGAGCAAACAAAAGGAGAAAAAAAATGCATGTTTTTCAGTGTTTACCTTTTTTTTGCTACCTGTCACATTTAAATGATCTCTTATATTGTATATAAGTAGCAGGCTTTTTGCATTGTCTATTTTTTTAAAATGTAATTTTTACACCACAAGTAAATATTTTTCATTGTGTTCCAGTTCCTATCTATTAAAGAAAAAATGAATAAATGGCAGTGTAAACTTTAGTTAGTGAGAAAATGACACAAAGCACTTCTGAGTGAGCATGGAAATGTTGTTTGAAGCAAAATGTTAAAAGGTGGGGCAATAAGAAAACAATAAACAATAAAATAAACTGATTTCCCTTTTGTCATTTAAAAAAATGATATGAGGAAGAAGAGCACTCGGGGAAAGCCACAAAGGTGCAGGAAGACAATCCAAATTCCTTACTGTCAGAGTTATGAACATATTATTACATGATTGCCTTTAAGTTGTAATTCTCTGCTGCCTGTATTTACAAGATCGTGGTGCCAGGATTAAGATATACAGGATGTCAGAGCCAAATGGGCCTATAGCGTGTCTGTTTCTTCACCTGATTACATTTACATACAACATGTCATGTGACTGCTTTGTTCTTCTGTGAATAAAAGAGACCACAGCAAGGGGGGACGACGGGAATGGCCAGGAATTGCCATGGGTGATGCACCTTGGCGTCGGCCCTTCCCCCCTTTGCAAAGGTTTTGATCAAGACTGCTTTCTCTGCATGGTTTATTCCTAAAATTGAGAGGTTCTGATAACCCTAACACTTTCCTTCTTGCCTTCTTGATGTGAGACAACAGTGCTAACCACCAAACCTGTAATCATGAAATTACAACCAATATTTTAACAAAAAATAACTCATTTGTGCTGTTTTAACAATGTAATGGTCGCTGATATTCATTTTTCAAACCTAATTCAGCTGATCATGTCATATTTTTGTGCATCTTTTTCAAAGAGGTGATAAGTTCAATAAACTTTGCTCAGGTGAAGTCGCAGGTACATAAACGTACGTCACAAAATGAAGTTATATTCAAATTGTCACACCGCACAAATTTTCTTTGAGGAACTATCAGCACACTGACGGACGCTACAAGCCAGCGAGTCTCCAGGAAACTGCTGAAATCAGATTTAACAGCAGCTTCCACGTGTCTCAGCGAGGTTGTTTTGTTGACTGAAAGATGAATTCAAGGACTCTGCGTTTGGGGGAAACCTCTTAAATACCACGTCATTAAAGTCAGCCTGAATGTATCACGTAAAGAAAAGAAGGGTATGTTGATCCACCATGACGTCTCTGGACCAACCATATTTAATATGCTGCACCTTAATGCCAATCAGGCCTTTTTAATCAATGTGTTGACTTGCACTTTGATCTGTTCAAGTTGGTTTTTGACTTGGATCAACACAAAATCTACTTCAGTCCAACGTTTTTGTCTTACTTTAAGAGTCAGCCTTGTTTTAAAACATAATTTAAATGATGCATCATGTCAGTTGAGAAATGAATGTGTCTGATTGACTGAAATACATCTTTGGGACGTCTTTCCACCCTTGAACAGCAGGTCTGTTCCAGCTCCTGTTAATATTAAATGATCATTGGTGACATGTCATGTAGAAGAGACTTTTTTGTACATTTGAAGGTGGTGCTCCTGCAGAGGTTAAAGAGTCTACTCACAATGATCTTGGTTCTAGTAACAACTGCTTTCAGGAAACGTTTGGTTGTATTTTGTTCATTTGGTTGTGCTTTGTTTAAGTTTTCTTTGCTTTCACATTTGACCTCTAAAGGACAGAAAATCAATGTAAGTGCAGCCAAAGTTACGTTTCTGTAGCTTCCTGATCTGTAGTGAAATATGAAAACGGAGGTATTTTCACCAGAGTTTGTGCTAATAAAGTTCTATATGAGCACACAGTGGATTCACGTTTGTTATTATTTCACCCCCCCTTCCGGTCCGCGGTAAATTGTCAAGCGTTGACCGGTCCGCAGTTAGAAAAAGGTTGGGGACCACTGCCGTAGATGGCTAAGGATTGTTATGTTTCTCACCGCTAATCTCGGCAACCATCTCCCAACGTGCACCTTACTTCTCCTTCTGCCCTCAGCGCGTCCTCAACTCGGCCGATTACGGCTACCCAGACTGCACTGCCCCCTCTGCTGTTTCAATGCATTATCAACACAGAACCCGTCACACCGCAAAAAAAGATATACATCTCTTGGATTCCTACAACAAATAAATCTTTAATACCACCTGGTTACATAAATTTACTGCTGAGACAGTATTTTCACAAGACCAGAGAAACAAAACTTATCATGAAGTCACACTCTGCCAAACGTTTAAGAAGGTTAAACTAGACTCGGTGTACCGGTGTTGTTGGTTTTTAAAACCAATATGAACTCTAACAGGGAGCCGGTGAAGAGGGGGGAGCACAGAAGTGATGTGCTTGTGCATTTTAGTCCAAGTAACGAGTAAAGGCTCACCGTTTTGAACGACTCCATGTTGTGGAGAGAGCTCTGACTGAGATCTGACTACATTACAGAGATCCGGGTGAGAGGAGAAAACAAGCTGAACTTCTTGTAAATAAGCAGTTTTGGAGAAAACATTCAGTGGGAAAAAAACCAAGACACATTTTACTCAAGCATCAAAACTGATGTTAGAATCAAATATGAATCTCTGATTATGCATCAGTCAAAGTCTGGAGGCTGCTGACCACCAGCACTGAGTCAAACCGGCTTCTGATTGGAGGGTAGAAAACGTTCTGGAGGACTTGTCGAGGGAGAGACGGGAGTCACGGGAGTCACGGGAGAGACAGGACAACAATGTCATTTTAGGGGAACTTTGGTGAGAACGTTTGTCCTCTTTCAGGTTTCCAACGTGAAATAAAACAGACGTGAGACAGAAACTGACAGTTTTCTTTAACCGCCAGGAGCTACTTGGACCATAAAAGTCTGAAACGTTCCTCCTATGATTTATGT
>JABWDQ010000045.1:55278-139327 GCA_014839995.1 Xenentodon cancila | reverse complement strand
TGTTAAAGTTTAACCCTATCAATAATGTTTATACTCTAATACTAATATTATCTAATGATACTCTAATCTATAATCTACATGCTTAAGTACATTTTTGTACTCCTTTTAAGGTTAATTAGATATTATTACCCTTTAAAGTGTGGCTGTTTTTCACACAATGCTGTCACAATAATAAAATACTATTGTCATATAACTTATATTTATGTAATAAATCTTTTACACTTTGTATTCACCTTGAACATGAAAGGACAGCTGTTATATGTCATGCTGTCCCACATGGTTTTATCCTCTTTAAGATCTTTGTATTAATATTCAGTATCAGGATGAATCATTTTACAATAAGATGCAAAACCAGAGCTGCCGATGTTGGACTGAAACCGATAATTAGCGGCACAAATGTTTGATCCGAGCACATTACAGTTCACTCTGCTTGTATCTGTCCTGTTGTGTTTGACGCTGCTTCCCACTCTGAATTTCAACATCTGCACTCATTTTTGACACCATGGCCAAAGTCTCAACTCCTATGAAACATCAGTGTTTAGTTTGTGTGCTCTGTGGTGTCTCTCAAAGATGCCCCGTCACTGTTAGAGATGGCGTGACATTAATTATTGTAATCCAGACCGGTCCCTCAAACTCCAACAGGAGTTCCATCCTTTGGAGAAGAGGAACCAGTCTTGCTGCTGTAAGTTCAGGCATCAGGTTGACTGAAATCTTTCTCAGTTGTCGTAACTTCTGCTTAGCAGCATCTTCACAGTTTCGTGCAGCTGGAACAGCACTTTTCATACTTTGTTTCACATTTGTGGCTGGAAATGGGAGGACGGGACTGTGGCTGGAAGCGCTCGGATGATGGGACTGTGGCTGGGCAGTAGGAGGACTGTGGTTTTGTAGTTGAAGGACGGGAATGTGGCTGTGAGGTCGAAGGATGTGACGACTGTGGCTTGTAGCGGTCGGTCAACGGGAAAGTGGCTGGAAGTGGGAAGACGGGACTTTGATTGGGCAGTCGTAGGACAGGACTGGGGCTGGATATGCGAGGACGGGATTGTGGCTGGGCGTTCGGTGGACCCGACTGTGGCTGAAAGTGGGTGAATGGGACTTTGGCTGGGCGGTCAGATGACAGGGCTGTGGCTGGATATCGGAGGACGGGACTTTGATTGGGCGGTCGTAGGACGGGACTGTGGCTGGAAGTGTGAGGACAGGACTGGGGCTGGGCAATGGGAGTTACGGGACTGTGGCGGGAAATTGGAGTGGAATTGGGAGGACAGGACTGGGGCTGGATGTGCGAGAATGGGACTGTGGCTGAAAGTGGGAAGACGGGACTTTGATTGGGCAGTCATAGGACGGGACTGTGGCTGGAAGTGTGAGGACAGGACTGGGGCTGGGCAATGGGAGTTACGGGACTGTGGCGGGAAATTGGAGTGGAATTGGGAGGACAGGACTGGGGCTGGATGTGCGAGGACGGGACTGTGGCTGAAAGTGGGAAGACGGGACTTTGATTGGGCAGTCATAGGACGGGACTGGGGCTGGATGTGCGAGGATGGGACTGTGGCTGGGCAGTCGTAGAACGGGACTGTGGCTGGAAGCGTGAGGATGGGACTGTGGCTGGGTGGTCAGTGACGGGAATGTGGCTGGAAGTGGGAGGACGAGACTGTGGGTGGAAATGGGAGGACGGGACTTTGAATGGACTTTCAAAAGACAAGACTGTGGCTGGGCACTCGGAAGAAGGGACTGTGGCTGGAAAGTAGGAGGACTGTGGTTGGGCGGTAAGAGGATGGGACTGTGGCCTTGGGAGTCGGAGGACGGGACTGTGGCTGGAAATGGGAGTGGCATTGGGAGGCTGGACGTGCGAAGAAAGGACTGTTGCTGGGCAATTGGAGGATGGGACTGTGGCTGTGCGGTCGAAAGCACGGGACTGTGGCTGGCCAGTGGGAGGATGGTACTGTGTGTGCAATTGGGAGGATGAGACTGTGACTGGGTTGTTGGAGGATGGGACTGTGGATGGAAGTGCGAGGACAGGAGTGTGGTTAAGCGGTTAGAGGAAGGGACTGTGGCTGAGAGTCGGAGGATGGGACTGTGGCTGGCAGTGGGAGGTCAAAGGACGGGACTGTGGCTATGAAGACGGAGGACGGTACTGCGGCTGGAAGTGGGATGATGGGACTTTGATTGGGCAGTCATAGGACGGGACTGTGGCTGGAAGTGTGAGGAAAGGACCGGGGCTGGATGTGCGAGGACGGGACTGTGGCTGGGCGTTCGGTGGACGCGACTGTGGCTGGAAGTGGGAAGACGTGACTGTGGCTGGGCAGTCGTAGAACGGGACTGTGGCTGGAAGCGTGAGGATGGGACTGTGGCCTTGGGGGTCGGAGGACGGGACTGTGGCTGGAAATGGGAGTGGCATTGGGAGACTGGATGTGCGAAGAATGGACTGTTGCTGGGCAATTGGAGGATGGGACTGTGGCTGTGCGGTCGAAAGCACGGGACTGTGGCTGGGCAGTGGGAGGATGGTACTGTGGGTGCAATTGGGAGGACGAGACTGTGACTGGGTTGTTGGAGGATGGGACTGTGGATGGAAGTGCGAGGACAGGAGTGTGGTTGAGCGGTTAGAGGAAGGGACTGTGGCTGAGAGTGGGAGGACGGGACTGTGGCTGGCAGTGGGAGGTCAAAGGACAGGACTGTGGCTACGAAGACGGAGGACGGTACTGCGGCTGGAAGTGGGATGATGGGACTCTCGTTGGGAGGTCGTAGGACGGGACTGTGGTTGGAAGTACAAGGACGGGACTGTGGCTGGGCAGTGGGAGGACAGGGACTGTGGCTGGAAGTGGGAGGACGGGACTTTGGATGGGATGTGTCAGGACGGTACTGTGGTTAGAAGTAGGAGGACGGGACAGTGGCTGGGCGTTCAGAGGACGGGACTGTGGCTGAAAGTGGGTGAATGGGACTTTGGCTGGGCGGTCAGATGACAGGACTGTGCCTGGGTGGTCGGAAGACTGGACTGTGGCTGGAAGTGTGGCTGGGCGGTAAGAGTACGAGACTGTGGCTGGAAGTGGGATGATAGGACTGTGGCTGGGCGGTCAGTGGACAGGACTGTGGCTGAGAGAAGGAGGACGGGACTGTGGCTTGCAGTGGGAGGTCAAAGGACGGGACTGTGGCTATGAAGATGGAGGACGGTACTGCGGCTGGAAGTGGGAGGATGGGACGGTCGCTGGGCAGTTGGAGGATGGGACTGTGGCTGGAAGTGCGAGGACGGGACTGTGGCTGGGAAGTTAGAGGACATGACTGTGGCTGGGCGGTCAAAGGACGGGACTGTTGCTGGGCGGTAAAAGAACGAGACTGTGCCTAGGAAGAGGGAGGACAGTACTGGGGCTGGACGTGACTGTGACTGGGCGGTGGGAGGATGGTACAGTGGCTGGAAGTGCAAGGACGGGACTGTGGCTGGGTGGTCAGAGGACGGGACTGTGGCTGGAAGTGCAAGGACGAGACTGTGGCTGGGCAGTGGGAGGACAGGGACTGTGGCTTGGGAGTCGGAGGACGGGACTGTGGCTGGGGGGTCAGAGGACGGGACTGTGGCTGGGCAGTCGGACGATGGTACGATTGCTGGAAGTGGGAGGATGGAACTGTAGCTAGGCAGTGGGAGGACAGGACTTTGGGTGGGCATGCGGAGGACGGGACCGTGGCTGGAAGTGAGAGGATGGGACTGTGGCTGAGCAGTAGGACGCAACTTTGGGTGGGCATGCAGAGGACAGGACTGTGGCTGGACGTGGGAGGACGGGACTGTGGCTGGAAGTGGGAAAACGGGACAGTGGCTGGAAGTGGGAGGAGGGGACTTTGGGTGGGCATGCGAAGGAGGGGACTGTGGCTGGAAGTGGGAGGACGGGACGGTTGCTGGGCAGTTGGATGATGGGAAATTTGGCTGGAAGTGCGAGGACGGGACTGTGGCTGGAAGTGCGAGGACGGGACTGTGGCTGGGAAGTTAGAGGACATGACTGTGGCTGGGCGGTCAAAGGACGGGACTGTTGCTGGGCGGTAAGAGAACGAGACTGTGCCTAGGAAGAGGGAGGACAGTACTGGGGCTGGACGTGACTGTGACTGGGCGGTGGGAGGATGGTACTGTGGCTGGAAGTGCAAGGACGGGACTGTGGTTGGCAGTCAGAGGACGGGACTGTGGCTGGAAGTGCAAGGACGGGAATTTGGCTGGGCAGTGGGAGGACAGGGACTGTGGCTGGGGGGTCAGAGGACGGGACTGTGGCTGGGCAGTCGGACGATGGTACGATTGCTGGAAGTGGGAGGATGGAACTGTAGCTAGGCAGTGGGAGGACAGGACTTTGGGTGGGCATGCGGAGGACGGGACCGTGGCTGGAAGTGAGAGGATGGGACTGTGGCTGAGCAGTAGGACGCAACTTTGGGTGGGCATGCAGAGGACAGGACGGTGGCTGGACGTGGGAGGACGGGACTGTGGCTGGAAGTGGGAGGACGGGACAGTGGCTGGAAGTGGGAGGAGGGGACTTTGGGTGGGCATGCGAAGGAGGGGACTGTGGCTGGAAGTGGGAGGACGGGACGGTTGCTGGGCAGTTGGAGGATGGGACTGTGGCTGGAAGTGCGAGGACGGGACTGTGGCTGGAAGTGCGAGGACGGGACTGTGGCTGGGAAGTTAGAGGACATGACTGTGGCTGGGCGGTCAAAGGACGGGACTGTTGCTGGGCGGTAAAAGAACGAGACTGTGCCTAGGAAGAGGGAGGACAGTACTGGGGCTGGACGTGACTGTGACTGGGCGGTGGGAGGATGGTACTGGGGCTGGAAGTGCAAGGACGGGACTGTGGTTGGCAGTCAGAGGACGGGACTGTGGCTGGAAGTGCAAGGATGGGAATGTGGCTGGGCAGTGGGAGGACAGGGACTGTGGCTGGAAGTGGGAGGACGGGACAGTGGCTTAAAGTGGGAGGACGGGACTGTGGCTGGGCGGTCGGTGGACGGGACTGTAGCTGGAAGTGCGAGGACGGGACAGTGGTTGGGCGGTCGGATGACAGGCCTATGGCTTGAAGTGGGTGGACTGTACTGTGGTTAGGCGGTCGGAAGACGCGACTGTGGCTGTAAGTTGGAGGACGGTACATTGGCTGGAAGTGGAAGAACAGGACAATGGCTGGGCAGCGGGAGGAGTGGACTGTGGCTTGGGAGTCGGAGGACGGGACTGTGGCTGGGGGGTCAGAGGACGGGACTGTGGCTGAGCAGTCGGACGATGGTACGATTGCTGGAAGTGGGAGGATGGAACTGTAGCTAGGCAGTGGGAGGACAGGACTTTGGGTGGGCATGCGGAGGACGGGACCGTGGCTGGAAGTGAGAGGATGGGACTGTGGCTGAGCAGTAGGACGCAACTTTGGGTGGGCATGCAGAGGACAGGACGGTGGCTGGACGTGGGAGGACGGGACTGTGGCTGGAAGTGGGAGGACGGGACAGTGGCTGGAAGTGGGAGGAGGGGACTTTGGGTGGGCATGCGAAGGAGGGGACTGTGGCTGGAAGTGGGAGGACGGGACGGTTGCTGGGCAGTTGGAGGATGGGACTGTGGCTGGAAGTGCGAGGACGGGACTGTGGCTGGAAGTGCGAGGACGGGACTGTGGCTGGGAAGTTAGAGGACATGACTGTGGCTGGGCGGTCAAAGGACGGGACTGTTGCTGGGCGGTAAAAGAACGAGACTGTGCCTAGGAAGAGGGAGGACAGTACTGGGGCTGGACGTGACTGTGACTGGGCGGTGGGAGGATGGTACTGGGGCTGGAAGTGCAAGGACGGGACTGTGGTTGGCAGTCAGAGGACGGGACTGTGGCTGGAAGTGCAAGGACGGGAATGTGGCTGGGCAGTGGGAGGACAGGGACTGTGGCTGGAAGTGGGAGGACGGGACAGTGGCTTAAAGTGGGAGGACGGGACTGTGGCTGGGCGGTCGGTGGACGGGACTGTAGCTGGAAGTGCGAGGACGGGACAGTGGTTGGGCGGTCGGATGACAGGCCTATGGCTTGAAGTGGGTGGACTGTACTGTGGTTCGGTGGTCGGAAGACGCGACTGTGGCTGTAAGTTGGAGGACGGTACATTGGCTGGAAGTGGAAGAACAGGACAATGGCTGGGCAGCGGGAGGAGTGGACTGTGGCTTGGGAGTCGGAGGACGGGACTGTGGCTGGGGGGTCAGAGGACGGGACTGTGGCTGAGCAGTCGGACGATGGTACGATGGCTGGAAGTGGGAGGATGGAACTGTAGCTAGGCAGTGGGAGGACAGGACTTTGGGTGGGCATGCGGAGGTCGGGGCCGTGGCTGGAAGTGAGAGGATGGGACTGTGGCTGAGCAGTAGGACGCAACTTTGGGTGGGCATGCAGAGGACTGGACTGTGGCTGGACGTGGGAGGACGGGACTGTGGCTGGAAGTGGGAGGACGGGACTGTGGCTGGAAGTGGGAGGACGGGACTTTGGGTGGGCATGCGAAAGAGGGGACTGTGGCTGGAAGTGGGAGGAAGGGACAGTGGCTGGAAGTGGGAGGACTGGACTGTGGCTGGGCGGTCGATGGACAGGACTGTGGGTTGACGGTCGGAGGACGGGACTGTAGCTGGAAGTGCGAGGACGGGAGAGTGGTTGGGCGGTCGTATAACGGGACTGTTGCTTGGCGGTTTTATGACGGGACTGTGACTGGAAGTCGGAGGACGGGAGTGTCATTGGGAAGTTGAAGGATGGGACTGTGGCTGGAAGTGACAGGACGGGACTTTGGCTGGGATGTGGGAGGACGGGACTGTGGCTGGTAGTCGGAGGACGGGACGGTCGCTGGGCAGTTGAAGGATGGGACTGTGGCTGGAAGTGCGAGGACGGGACTGTAGCTGGGAAGTTAGAGGACATGACCGTGGCTGGGCGGTCAAAGGACGGGACTGTTGCTGGGTGGTAAAAGGACGAGACTGTGGCTAGAAAGAGGGAGGACAGTACTGGGGCTGGATGTGGCTGTGACTGGGCGGTGGGAGGATGGTACAGTGGCTGGAAGTGCAAGGACGGGACTGTGGCTGGAAGTGCCAGGACGAGACTGTGGCTGGGCGGTCGTATAACGGTACTGTTGCTTGGCGGTTTTATGACGGGACTGTAACTGGAAGTCGGAGGACGGGACTGTCGCTGGGAAGTTGAAGGATGGGACTGTGGCTGAAGGTGAAGGACGGGACTGTGGCTGTGTAGTTGGAGGACTTGACTGTGCCTGGGTGGTCGGTGGACGGAACTGTGGCTGGGCGGTAAAAGGACGAGACTGTGGCTAGGAAGAGGGAGGACGGTACTGGGGCTGGAAGTGGGTGGACGTGACTGTGACTGGGCGGTGGAAGGATGGTACTGTGGCTGGAAGTGCAAGAACAGGACTGTGGTTGGGCGGTCAGAGGACGGGACTGCGGCTGGAAGTGCGAGGACGGAACTGTGGCTGGATGTGATGCTGGGCGATAAGAGTGCGAGACTGTGGCTGGAAGTGGGATGATTGGACTGTGGTTGGGAGGTTGGAGGACGGGAGTGTGGCTGGGCTCTAAGAGGACGGGACTGTCGCTGGGCAGTCGGAGGACAGGACTGTTGCTGGGAAGTGGGAGGACGGGACTTTGGCTGGGCAGGCGGAGGACGGGACTGTGGCTGGAAGTGGGATGAAAGGACTGTGGTTGGGCGGTTGGAGAACGGGAGTGTGGCTGGGCTCTAAGAGGACGGAACTGTCGCTGGACGGTTGGAGGACAGGACTGTTGCTGGGAAGTGGGAGGACGGGACTTTGGCTGGGCAAGCGGAGGACGGGACTGTGGCTGGAAGTGGGAGGACGGGACAGTGGCTTAAAGTGGGAGGACGGGACTGTGGCTGGGCGGTCGGTGGACGGGACTGTAGCTGGAAGTGCGAGGACGGGACAGTGGTTGGGCGGTCGGATGACAGGCCTATGGCTTGAAGTGGGTGGACTGTATTATGGTTCGGCGGTCGGAAGACGCGACTGTGGCTGTAAGTTGGAGGACGGTACATTGGCTGGAAGTGGAAGAACAGGACAATGGCTGGGCAGTGGGAGGAGTGGACTGTGGCTGGGAAGTGGGAGGACGGGAATGTGGCTGGGCGGTCAAAGGACGGGACTGTGGCAACGAAGACGGAGGTCGGTACTGTGGCTGGGCAGTAAGAAGACAGGACTGTGGCTGAAAGTGGGAGGAGTGGGACTGTGGCTGAGAAGTGGGAGGACGGGACTGTGGCTGGGCGGTCGGGGGACGGGACTATGGCGGAAAGTGGGAGGACGGGACTGTGGCTGGGCGGTCGGATGATGGGGCTGTGGCTGGAAATCAGAGGTTGGGACTGTGGCTGGGCATATGAAGGATGGGACTGTGGCTGGAAGTGCGAGGACGGGACTTTGGCTGGGTAGTTGGAGGACAGGACTGTGCCTGGGTGGTCGGAGGACTGAACTGTGGCTTGAAGTGTGACTGGGCGGTCAGAGTGCGAGACTGTCACTGGAAGTGGGATGATGGGATGGTGGCTGGAAGTGGGAAAACGGCACTGTGGCTGGAAGTGGGAGTACGGGACTGGGGCTGGGCATTCAAAGTAGGGGACTTTGGCTGGATGTGGGAGGACAGGACTGGGACTGGGGCTGGGCGGTCAGAGGACGGGACTGTGGCTGGGCAGTGGGAGGACGGGACTTTGGCTGGGCAGGCGGAGGACGAGACTGTGGCTGGAAGTGGGAGGACAGGACATTGGCTGGGCAGTGGGAGGACGGGACAGTGGCAGGGCGGTCAGAAGACGAGACTGTGGCTGAAAGTGCGAGGACGGGACTGTGGTTGGGCGGTTAGAGGATGGGACAATGGCTGGGCGGTTGAAGGATGAGACTTTGGCTTGAAGTGGGAGGACGGGACAATGGCTGGGCAGTTGAAGGATGGGACTGTGGCTGGAAGTGCTAGGACGGGAGTGTGGCCTGGCAGTTGGAGGATTGGACTGTGGCTGGGTGGTCGGAGGACAGGACTGTGGCTGGGCGGTCGAAGGACGGGACTGTGGATGGCCTGTCAGAGGAAAAGACTTTGGCTGGGAAATGGGAGGATGGGACTGTGGCTGGGAAGTGGGAGGACGGGACTTTGGCTGGGCAGACGGAGGACGGTAGTGTGGCTGGAAGTGGGAGGACTGGACAGTGGCTTTCCCTGAACCTTTTGCCAAAAGCAGCAAAGCAGCCCCAGAACCCCAGAACAGAACCCCAGAAAAGAATGGACTGTGGCTGGGCGGTCGGAGGACGTGACTGTGGCTGGGCGGTCGGAGTACGGGACTGTGGCTGGGCGGTCAAAGGATGGAACTGTGGCTGGGAAGTGGGAGGATGGTACTGTGGCTGGAATTGGGAGGACGAGACTTTGACTGGGCGGTTGGAGGATGGGACTTTGGCTGGAAGTGCCAGGACAGGACTGTGGTTGGGCGGTTGGTATACTTTACTGTGGCAGGGCGGTTGTAGGATGTGACTGTGACCGGGCGGTCGGTGGACGGGACAGTGGCTGGAAGTGCGAGGATGGGACTGTGGCCGGAAGTGCGAGGATGGGACTGGGGATGGACGGGACTGTGGCTGGAAGTGGGAGGATGGGACTTTGGCTGGATGTGCGAGGACGGGACTGTGGCTGGGCAGTTAAAGGACGGGACTGTGGCTGGGCGGTCGGAGGACGGGACTGTGGCTGGAAGTGGGAGGATGGGACTTTGGCTGGATGTGCGAGGACGGGACTGTGGCTGGGCAGTTAGAGGACGGGACTGGGGCTGGGCGGTCAGAGGATGGGACTGTGACTGGGCAGTCGCAGGAAAGGACTGTGGCTAGGAAGTGAGATGATGGGACTTTGGCTGGACAGTGAGAGGACGGGACTTTTGCTGGGCGGTCGAAGGACGGGACTGTGGCTGGAAGTGCGAGGATGGGACTGGGGATGGCCAATTGAACGACGGGACTGTGGCTGGAAATGGAAGTGGCAGTGGCAGTGGCAGTGGCAGTGGCAGTGGCAGTGGCAGTGGCAGTGGCAGTGGCAGTGGCAGTGGCAGTGGCAGTGGGAGGATGGGACTGGGCCTGGATGTGCGAGGACAGGACTGTTGCTTGGCGGTCGGTGGAAGGGGACTGTGGCTGGAAGTGGAAGGACGGGACTGTGGCTAGGCAGTTGGAGGACGGGACTGTGGCTGGGCGGTTGGTGGATCAGGATTGTGGCTGGCAGTCGGTGGACAGGATGTTGGCTGGGCGGTCGGAGGATGGGACTGTAGCTGGACGTGCGAATACGGGACTGTGGCTGGGCGGTTAGAGGATGGGACTGTGGCTGGGAAGAGTGAGGACAGTACTGTGGCTGGAAGTGGGAGGACGGGACTGTAGCTGGGCATTTAGAGGACAGGACTGTGGCTGGGCGGTCGGAGGATGGGACTGTGGCTGGAAGTGCGAGGACGGGACTGTGGCCGGAAGTGCGAGGATGGGACTGGGGGACTATGGCTGGGAAGTTGGAGGACATGACTGTGGCTGGGCGGTCAAATGACGGGACTGTTGCTGGGCGCTAAAAGGACGAGACTGTGGCTAAGAAGACGGAGGACGGTATTGTGGCTGGGCAGTGGGAGGACAGGACATTGGCTGGGCGGTCAGAGGACGGGACTGTGGCTGGGCGTTCGGAGGACGGGAATGTGGCTGGGTAGTTGAAAAATGGGACTGTTGCTGGAAGTTGATGGACGGCACTGTGACTAGGCAGTGGAAGGATAGGACTGTGACTGGAAGTGGGAGGAAATGACTGTGGCTGGGCAGTTGGAGGACAGGACTGTGGCTGGGCAGTAAAAGGACGGGACTGTGGCTGGGCGGTCAAAGGACGAGACTCTGGCTGGAAATGGGAGGACGCGACTTTGGCTGGGATGTTGGAGGACGGTACTGTGGCTAGAAGTAGGAAGACGGTACTGTGGCTTGGCAGTGGAAAGATAGGACTGTGACTGGAAGTGCGATGAAAAAGACTGTGACTGGGAAGTTGGAGGACAGGACTGTGGCTGGGCAGTAAAAGGACGAGACTGTGGATGGGCGGTCAAAGGACGGGACTGTGGTTTAGAAGAATGAGGACAATAGTGTAGCTGGAAGTGGGTGGACATGACTGTGACTGGGCAGTTTGAGGATGGGACTGTGGCTGGAAGTGCGAGGACGGGACTGTGGCTGGGCAGTGAGAGGACAGGGACTGTGGCTGGAAGTGGAGGACGGCACTTTGGCTAGGATGTGCGAGGATGGGACTGTGGCTGGAAGTGGGAGGACGGGACTGTGGCTGGAAGTGTGGCTTGGCGGTCGGAGGACTGAACTGTAGCTGAAAGTGGGAGGACGGGACAATGGCTGGGCAATTGAAGGATGGGACTGTGGCTGGAAGTGCTAGGACGGGAGTGTGGCCTGGCAGTTGGAGGATGGGACTGTGGCTAGGCAGTTGGAGGACGGGACTGTGGCTGGGCTGTCGGTGGATCGGGATTGTGGCTGGGCAGTCGGTGGACAGGTTATTGGCAGGGCGGTCGGAGGATGGGACTGTAGCTGGAAGTGCGAGGACAGGACTGTGGCTGGGAAGAGTGAGGACAGTACTGTGGCTGGAAGTGGAGGACGGGACTGTGGCTGGAAGTGGGAGGAGGGGACTGTAGCTGGGCGGTTGTAGGACGGAACTGTGGCTGGAAGTGGTAGGATGTGACTTTGGCTGGATGTGCGAGGAGGGGACTGTAGCTGGGCAGTTGGAGGACGGGACTGTGGCTGGGCGGTCGGAGGACAAGACTGTGGTTGGGCGGTCGTACGACGGAACTGTGGCTGGAAGTGGGAGGATGTGACTTTGGCTGGATGTGCGAGGACGGGACTGTGGATGGGCAATTAGAGGACGGGACTGTGGCCGGAATTGCGAGGATGGGACTGGGGATGGCTGATCGAAGGACGGGACTGTGGCTGGAAATGGAAGTGTCAGTGGCAGTGGCAGTGGGAGGACGGGACTGGGGCTGGATGTGCGAGGACAGGACTGTTGCTTGGCGGTCGGAGGACGGGACTGTGACTGAAAGTGGGAGAATGGGACTGTGGCTGGGCGGTCAGAGTGCGAGACTGTGGCTTGAAGTGGGATGATGGGACAGTGGTTGGGAAGTGGGACGACAGGGACTGTGGCTGGAAGTGGGAGGACAGGGACTGTGGCTGGAAGTGGGAGGACGGGACTGTGGCTGGAAGTGCGAGGACAGGAATGTGGTTGGGAAGTGGGAGGACAGGGACTGTGGCTGGAAGTGGAGGACGGTACTTTGGCTGGGATGTGGGAGGACAGGGACTGTGGCTGGAAGTGGAGGACGGTACTTTGGCTGGGATGTGTGAGGACGGTACTGTGGCAAGAAGTGGGAGGACGGGACTTTGGCTGGGCGGTCGGAGGACAGGACTGTGGCCGGGCAGTGGGAGAATGGGACTGTGGCTGGGAGGTCAGAGGACGGGACTGTGGCTGGAAGTGCGAGGACGGGACTTTTGCTGGGTGGTCGGAGGACAGGACTGTGGCTGGAAGTTGGAGGACGGGAATGTGGCAGGGCAGTGGGAGGACGGTACTGTGGCTGGGCGGTCGGAGGATGGGACTGTGACTGAAAGTGGGAGAATGGGACTGTGGCTGGGCGGTCAGAGTGCAAGACTTTGGCTGGAAGTGGCATGATGGGACAGTGTTTGGGCGGTGGGAGAATGGGACATTGGCTGGAAGTGCGAGGACGGGACTGTGGATGGGCTGTCAGAGGAAAAGACTTTGGCTGGGAAATGGCAGGATGGGACTGTGGCTGGGAAGTGGGAGGACGGGACATTGGCTGGGCAGACGGAGGACGGTAGTGTGGCTGGAAGTGAGAGGACTGGAAAGTGGCTTTCCCTGAACCTTTTGCCAAAAGCAGCAAAGCAGCCCCAGAACCCCAGAACAGAACCCCAGAACAGAATGGACTGTGGCTGGGCGGTCGGAGGACGGGACTTTTGGTGGGTGGTCGGAGGACAGGACTGTGGCTGAACGTGGGAGAACAGGACTGTGGCTGGGCAGTTAGAGGACGGGACTGTGGCTGGGCGGTCAGAGGATGGGACTGTGACTGAAAGTGGGAGAATGGGACTGTGGCTGGGCGGTCAGATTGCAAGACTTTGGCTGGAAGTGGCATGATGGGACAGTGTTTGGGCGGTGGGAGGATGGGACTGTGGCTGGAAGTGCGAGGACGGGACTGTGGTTGGGCAGTTGGAGGACAGGGACTGTGGAGGGAAGTGGAGGACGGCACTTTGGCTGGGATGTGGGAGGACGGTACTGTGGCTAGAAGTGGGAGGACGGGACGTTTGCTGGATGGTCGGAGGACAGGACAGAACCCCAGAACAGAATGGACTGTGGCTGGGCGGTCGGAGGACGGGACTGTGGCTGGGCGGTCGGAGTACGGGACTGTGGCTTGGCGGTCAAAGGATGGAACTGTGGCTGGGCAGTGGGTGGATGGTACTCTGGCTGGAATTGGGAGGCTTTCCCTGAACCTTTTGCCAAAAGCAGCAAAGCAGCCCCAGAACCCCAGAACAGAACCCCAGAACAGAATGGACTGTGGCTGGGCGGTCGGAGGACGGGACTGTGGCTGGGCGGTCGGAGTACGGGACTGTGGCTTGGCGGTCAAAGGATGGAACTGTGGTTGGGCAGTTGGAGGACAGGGACTGTAGAAGGAAGTGGAGGACGGCACTTTGGCTGGGATGTGGGAGGACGGTACTGTGGCTAGAAGTGGGAGGACGGGACTTTTGCTGGATGGTCGGAGGACAGGACTATGGCTGGGCAGTGGGAGGACAGGGACTGTGGATGGAAGTGGAGGACGGCACTTTGGCTGGGATGTGGGAGGACGGTACTGTGGCTGGGTGGTCGGGGGACGGGACTGTGGCTAAAAGTGGGAGAACGGGACTTTGGCTGGGCAGTTAGAGGACGGGACTGTGGCTGGGCGGTCGGAGGACGGGACTGTGACTGAAAGTGGGAGAATGGGACTGTGGCTGGGCGGTCAGAGTGCGAGACTGTGGCTTGAAGTGGGATGATGGGACAGTGGTTGGGAAGTGGGACGACAGGGACTGTGGCTGGAAGTGGGAGGACAGGGACTGTGGCTGGAAGTGGGAGGACGGGACTGTGGCTGGAAGTGCGAGGACAGGAATGTGGTTGGGAAGTGGGAGGACAGGGACTGTGGCTGGAAGTGGAGGACGGTACTTTGGCTGGGATGTGGGAGGACAGGGACTGTGGCTGGAAGTGGAGGACGGTACTTTGGCTGGGATGTGTGAGGACGGTACTGTGGCAAGAAGTGGGAGGACGGGACTTTGGCTGGGCGGTCGGAGGACAGGACTGTGGCCGGGCAGTGGGAGAATGGGACTGTGGCTGGGAGGTCAGAGGACGGGACTGTGGCTGGAAGTGCGAGGACGGGACTTTGGCTGGGAAGTGGGAGGAGAGGGACTGTGGCTGGAAGTTGGAGGACGGGAATGTGGCAGGGCAGTGGGAGGACGGTACTGTGGCTAGAAGTGGGAGGACGGTACTGGGGCTAGAAGTGGGAGGACGGGACTTTTGCTGGGTGGTCGGAGGACAGGACTGTGGCTTAAAGTGGAAGGACAGGATGGTGGCTGGGCAGTTAGAGGACGGGACTGTGGCTGGGCGGTCGGAGGATGGGACTGTGACTGAAAGTGGGAGAATGGGACTGTGGCTGGGCGGTCAGAGTGCAAGACTTTGGCTGGAAGTGGCATGATGGGACAGTGTTTGGGCGGTGGGAGAATGGGACATTGGCTGGAAGTGCGAGGACGGGACTGTGGATGGGCTGTCAGAGGAAAAGACTTTGGCTGGGAAATGGCAGGATGGGACTGTGGCTGGGAAGTGGGAGGACGGGACATTGGCTGGGCAGACGGAGGACGGTAGTGTGGCTGGAAGTGAGAGGACTGGAAAGTGGCTTTCCCTGAACCTTTTGCCAAAAGCAGCAAAGCAGCCCCAGAACCCCAGAACAGAACCCCAGAACAGAATGGACTGTGGCTGGGCGGTCGGAGGACGGGACTTTTGCTGGGTGGTCGGAGGACAGGACTGTGGCTGAACGTGGGAGAACAGGACTGTGGCTGGGCAGTTAGAGGACGGGACTGTGGCTGGGCGGTCAGAGGATGGGACTGTGACTGAAAGTGGGAGAATGGGACTGTGGCTGGGCGGTCAGATTGCAAGACTTTGGCTGGAAGTGGCATGATGGGACAGTGTTTGGGCGGTGGGAGGATGGGACTGTGGCTGGAAGTGCGAGGACGGGACTGTGGTTGGGCAGTTGGAGGACAGGGACTGTGGATGGAAGTGGAGGACGGCACTTTGGCTGGGATGTGGGAGGACGGTACTGTGGCTAGAAGTGGGAGGACGGGACGTTTGCTGGATGGTCGGAGGACAGGACAGAACCCCAGAACAGAATGGACTGTGGCTGGGCGGTCGGAGGACGGGACTGTGGCTGGGCGGTCGGAGTACGGGACTGTGGCTTGGCGGTCAAAGGATGGAACTGTGGCTGGGCAGTGGGTGGATGGTACTCTGGCTGGAATTGGGAGGCTTTCCCTGAACCTTTTGCCAAAAGCAGCAAAGCAGCCCCAGAACCCCAGAACAGAACCCCAGAACAGAATGGACTGTGGCTGGGCGGTCGGAGGACGGGACTGTGGCTGGGCGGTCGGAGTACGGGACTGTGGCTTGGCGGTCAAAGGATGGAACTGTGGCTGGGCAGTGGGTGGATGGTACTCTGGCTGGAATTGGGAGGCTTTCCTGAACCTTTTGCCAAAAGCAGCAAAGCAGCCCCAGAACCCCAGAACAGAACCCCAGAACAGAATGGACTGTGGCTGGGCGGTCGGAGGACGGGACTGTGGCTGGGCGGTCGGAGTACGGGACTGTGGCTTGGCGGTCAAAGGATGGAACTGTGGTTGGACAGTTGGAGGACAGGGACTGTGGAAGGAAGTGGAGGACGGCACTTTGGCTGGGATGTGGGAGGACGGTACTGTGGCTAGAAGTGGGAGGACGGGACTTTTGCTGGATGGTCGGAGGACAGGACTATGGCTGGGCAGTGGGAGGACAGGGACTGTGGATGGAAGTGGAGGACGGCACTTTGGCTGGGATGTGGGAGGACGGTACTGTGGCTAGAAGTGGGAGGACGGGACGTTTGCTGGATGGTCGGAGGACAGGACTATGGCTGGGCAGTGGGAGGATGGGACTGTGGCTGGGAGGTTGGAGGACGGGACTGTGGCTGGGCGGTCGGTGGACGGGATTGTGGCTGAGCAGTCCGAGGATGGGACTGTAGCTGGAAGTGCGAGGACGGGACAGTAGTTTGGGAGTCGGAGGACGGGACTTTGGCTAGGCGGTAAGAGGACGGGACTGTGGCTGGGCGGTAAGAGGACGGGACTGTGGATGGGCTGTCAGAGGAAAAGACTTTGGCTGGGAAATTGGAGGATGGGACTGTGGCTGGGAAGTGGGAGGACGGGACATTGGCTGGGCAGACGGAGGACGGTAGTGTGGCTGGAAGTGGGAGGACTGGACAGTGGCTTTCCCTGAACCTTTTGCCAAAAGCAGCAAAGCAGCCCCAGAACCCCAGAACAGAACCCCAGAACAGAATGGACTGTGGCTGGGCGGTCGGAGTACGGGACTGTGGCTTGGCGGTCAAAGGATGGAACTGTGGCTGGGCAGTGGGTGGATGGTACTCTGGCTGGAATTGGGAGGACGAGACTGTGACTGGGCGGTTGGAGGATGGGACTTTGGCTGGAAGTGCCATGACAGGACTGTGGTTGGGCGGTTGGTATACTTTACTGTGGCTGAGCGGTTGTAGGATGTGACTGTGACCGGGCGGTCGGTGGACGGAACAGTGGCTGGAAGTGCGAGGACGGGACTGTGGCCGGAAGTGCGAGGATGGGACTGGGGATGGCCGATCGAAGGACGGGACTGTGGCTGGAAGTGGGAGGATGGGACTTTGGCTGGATGTGCGAGGACGGGACTGTGGCTAGGCAGTTGGAGGACGGGACTGTGGCTGGGCGGTTGGTGGATCGGGATTGTGGCTGGCTGTCGGTGGACAGGATGTTGGCTGGGCGGTCGGAGGATGGGACTGTAGCTGGACGTGCGAAGACGAGACTGTGGCTGGGCGGTTAGAGGATGGGACATTGGCTGGGCGGTTAGAGGATGGGACTGTGGCTGGGAAGAGTGAGGACAGTACTGTGGCTGGAAGTGGGAGGACGGGACTGTAGCTGGGCATTTAGAGGACAGGACTGTGGCTGGGCGGTCGGAGGACGGGACTGTGGCTGGGCGGTCGTACGACGGAACTGTGGCTGGAAGTAGGAGGATGGGACTGGGGCTGGGCAGTTAGAGGACAGGACTGTGGCTGGGCGGTCAGAGGACGGGACTGTGACTGGGCAGTCGTAGGAAAGGACTGTGGCTGGGAAGTGAGATGATGGGACTTTGGCTGGGCAGTGAGAGGACGGGACTTTGGCTGGGCAGGCGGGGGATGGGACTGTGGCTGGAAGTGAAGGACGGGACTGTGGCTGGAAGTGGGAGGAGGGGACTGTAGCTGGGCAGTCGTAGAACGGGACTGTGGCTGGAAGCGTGAGGACGGGACTGTGGCTGGGCGTTTGCTGGACGCGACTGTGGCTAGAAGTGGGAAGACGTGACTGTGGCAGGGCAGTCGTAGAACGGGACTGTGACTGGAAGCGTGAGGATGGGACTGTGGCTGGGTGGTCAGTGACGGGAATGTGGCTGGAAGTGGGAGAACGGGACTGTGGCTGGGCAGTTAGAGGATGGGACTGTGGCTGGGCGGTCGGAGGATGGGACTGTGACTGAAAGTGGGAGAATGGGACTGTGGCTGGGCGGTCAGAGTGTGAGAGTTTGGCTGGAAGTGGGATGATGGGACACTGTTTGGGCGGTGGGAGGATGGGACTGTGGCTGGAAGTGCGAGGACGGGACTGTGGTTGGGCAGTGGGAGGACAGGGACTGTGGCTGGAAGTGGAGGACGGCACTTTGGCTGGGATGTGGGAGGACGGTACTATGGCTAGAAGTGGGAGGACGGGACTTTGGCTGGGCGGTCGGAGGACAGGACTATGGCTGGGCAGTGGGAGGACGGGACTGTGGCTGGGAGGTTGGAGGACGGGACTGTGGCTAGAAGTGGGAGGACTGGACTGTGGCTGGGCGGTCGGTGGACGGGATTGTGGCTGAGCAGTCCGAGGATGAGACTGTAGCTGGAAGTGCGAGGACGGGACAGTAGTTTGGGAGTCGGAGGACAGGACTTTGGCTGGGCGGTAAGAGGACGGGACTGTGGCTGGGTGGTCGGGGGACGACAGGGACTGTGGCTGAAAGTGGGAGAACGGGACTGTGGCTGGGCAGTTAGAGGACGGGACTGTGGCTGGGCGGTCGGAGGACGGGACTGTGACGGAAAGTGGGAGAATGGGACTGTGGCTGGGCGGTCAGAGTGCGAGACTGTGGCTTGAAGTGCGAGGACGGCACTTTGGCTGGGATGTGGGAGGACGATACTGTGGCAAGAAGTGGGAGGACGGGACTTTGGCTGGACAGTCGGAGGACAGGACTGTGGCTGGGCAGTGGGAGGACGGGACTGTGGCTGGAAGTGTGAGGACAGGACTTTGGCTGGGCAGTGGGAGGACAGGGACTGTGGCTAGAAGTGGGAGGACGGGACTTTGGCTGGGTGGTCGGAGGACAGGACTGTGGCTTAAAGTGGAAGGACAGGACAGTGGCTGGGCAGTGGGAGGGCGGGACTGTGGCTGTGTGGTCGGGGGACGGGACTGTGGCTGAAAGTGGGAGAACGGGACTGTGGCTGGGCGGTCGGTGGACGGGATTGTGGCTGAGCAGTCCGAGGATGGGATTGTAGCTGGATGTGCGAGGACGGGACAGTAGTTTGGGAGTCTGAGGACTGGACTGTGGCTGGGCGTTAAGAGGACGGGACTGTGGCTGGGCGGTAAGAGGACGGGACTGTGGATGGGCTGTCAGAGGAAAAGACTTTGGCTGGGAAATGGGAGGATGGGACTGTGGCTGGGAAGTGGGAGGACGGGACATTGGCTGGGCAGACGGAGGACGGTAGTGTGGCTGGAAGTGGGAGGACTGGACAGTGGCTTTCCCTGAACCTTTTGCCAAAAGCAGCAAAGCAGCCCCAGAACCCCAGAACAGAACCCCAGAAAAGAATGGACTGTGGCTGGGCGGTCGGAGGACGGGACTGTGGCTGGGCGGTCGGAGTACGGGACTGTGGCTGGGCGGTCAAAGGATGGAACTGTGACTGGGCGGTTGGAGGATGGGACTGTGGCTGGGCGGTCAGAGTGCAAGACTTTGGCTGGAAGTGGCATGATGGGACAGTGTTTGGGCGGTGGGAGAATGGGACATTGGCTGGAAGTGCGAGGACGGGACTGTGGATGGGCTGTCAGAGGAAAAGACTTTGGCTGGGAAATGGCAGGATGGGACTGTGGCTGGGAAGTGGGAGGACGGGACATTGGCTGGGCAGACGGAGGACGGTAGTGTGGCTGGAAGTGAGAGGACTGGAAAGTGGCTTTCCCTGAACCTTTTGCCAAAAGCAGCAAAGCAGCCCCAGAACCCCAGAACAGAACCCCAGAACAGAATGGACTGTGGCTGGGCGGTCGGAGGACGGGACTTTTGCTGGGTGGTCGGAGGACAGGACTGTGGCTGAACGTGGGAGAACAGGACTGTGGCTGGGCAGTTAGAGGACGGGACTGTGGCTGGGCGGTCAGAGGATGGGACTGTGACTGAAAGTGGGAGAATGGGACTGTGGCTGGGCGGTCAGATTGCAAGACTTTGGCTGGAAGTGGCATGATGGGACAGTGTTTGGGCGGTGGGAGGATGGGACTGTGGCTGGAAGTGCGAGGACGGGACTGTGGTTGGGCAGTTGGAGGACAGGGACTGTGGATGGAAGTGGAGGACGGCACTTTGGCTGGGATGTGGGAGGACGGTACTGTGGCTAGAAGTGGGAGGACGGGACGTTTGCTGGATGGTCGGAGGACAGGACAGAACCCCAGAACAGAATGGACTGTGGCTGGGCGGTCGGAGGACGGGACTGTGGCTGGGCGGTCGGAGTACGGGACTGTGGCTTGGCGGTCGGAGTACGGGACTGTGGCTTGGCGGTCAAAGGATGGAACTGTGGCTGGGCAGTGGGTGGATGGTACTCTGGCTGGAATTGGGAGGCTTTCCCTGAACCTTTTGCCAAAAGCAGCAAAGCAGCCCCAGAACCCCAGAACAGAACCCCAGAACAGAATGGACTGTGGCTGGGCGGTCGGAGGACGGGACTGTGGCTGGGCGGTCGGAGTACGGGACTGTGGCTTGGCGGTCAAAGGATGGAACTGTGGTTGGGCAGTTGGAGGACAGGGACTGTAGAAGGAAGTGGAGGACGGCACTTTGGCTGGGATGTGGGAGGACGGTACTGTGGCTAGAAGTGGGAGGACGGGACTTTTGCTGGATGGTCGGAGGACAGGACTATGGCTGGGCAGTGGGAGGACAGGGACTGTGGATGGAAGTGGAGGACGGCACTTTGGCTGGGATGTGGGAGGACGGTACTGTGGCTGGGTGGTCGGGGGACGGGACTGTGGCTAAAAGTGGGAGAACGGGACTTTGGCTGGGCAGTTAGAGGACGGGACTGTGGCTGGGCGGTCGGAGGACGGGACTGTGACTGAAAGTGGGAGAATGGGACTGTGGCTGGGCGGTCAGAGTGCGAGACTGTGGCTTGAAGTGGGATGATGGGACAGTGGTTGGGAAGTGGGACGACAGGGACTGTGGCTGGAAGTGGGAGGACAGGGACTGTGGCTGGAAGTGGGAGGACGGGACTGTGGCTGGAAGTGCGAGGACAGGAATGTGGTTGGGAAGTGGGAGGACAGGGACTGTGGCTGGAAGTGGAGGACGGTACTTTGGCTGGGATGTGGGAGGACAGGGACTGTGGCTGGAAGTGGAGGACGGTACTTTGGCTGGGATGTGTGAGGACGGTACTGTGGCAAGAAGTGGGAGGACGGGACTTTGGCTGGGCGGTCGGAGGACAGGACTGTGGCCGGGCAGTGGGAGAATGGGACTGTGGCTGGGAGGTCAGAGGACGGGACTGTGGCTGGAAGTGCGAGGACGGGACTTTGGCTGGGAAGTGGGAGGAGAGGGACTGTGGCTGGAAGTTGGAGGACGGGAATGTGGCAGGGCAGTGGGAGGACGGTACTGTGGCTAGAAGTGGGAGGACGGTACTGGGGCTAGAAGTTGGAGGACGGGACTTTTGCTGGGTGGTCGGAGGACAGGACTGTGGCTTAAAGTGGAAGGACAGGATGGTGGCTGGGCAGTTAGAGGACGGGACTGTGGCTGGGCGGGTCGGAGGATGGGACTGTGACTGAAAGTGGGAGAATGGGACTGTGGCTGGGCGGTCAGAGTGCAAGACTTTGGCTGGAAGTGGCATGATGGGACAGTGTTTGGGCGGTGGGAGAATGGGACATTGGCTGGAAGTGCGAGGACGGGACTGTGGATGGGCTGTCAGAGGAAAAGACTTTGGCTGGGAAATGGCAGGATGGGACTGTGGCTGGGAAGTGGGAGGACGGGACATTGGCTGGGCAGACGGAGGACGGTAGTGTGGCTGGAAGTGAGAGGACTGGAAAGTGGCTTTCCCTGAACCTTTTGCCAAAAGCAGCAAAGCAGCCCCAGAACCCCAGAACAGAACCCCAGAACAGAATGGACTGTGGCTGGGCGGTCGGAGGACGGGACTTTTGCTGGGTGGTCGGAGGACAGGACTGTGGCTGAAAGTGGGAGAACAGGACTGTGGCTGGGCAGTTAGAGGACGGGACTGTGGCTGGGCGGTCGGAGGATGGGACTGTGACTGAAAGTGGGAGAATGGGACTGTGGCTGGGCGGTCAGATTGCAAGACTTTGGCTGGAAGTGGCATGATGGGACAGTGTTTGGGCGGTGGGAGGATGGGACTGTGGCTGGAAGTGCGAGGACGGGACTGTGGTTGGGCAGTTGGAGGACAGGGACTGTGGATGGAAGTGGAGGACGGCACTTTGGCTGGGATGTGGGAGGACGGTACTGTGGCTAGAAGTGGGAGGACGGGACGTTTGCTGGATGGTCGGAGGACAGGACAGAACCCCAGAACAGAATGGACTGTGGCTGGGCGGTCGGAGGACGGGACTGTGGCTGGGCGGTCGGAGTACGGGACTGTGGCTTGGCGGTCAAAGGATGGAACTGTGGCTGGGCAGTGGGTGGATGGTACTCTGGCTGGAATTGGGAGGCTTTCCCTGAACCTTTTGCCAAAAGCAGCAAAGCAGCCCCAGAACCCCAGAACAGAACCCCAGAAAAGAATGGACTGTGGCTGGGCGGTCGGAGGACGGGACTGTGGCTGGGTGGTCGGAGTACGGGACTGTGGCTTGGCGGTCAAAGGATGGAACTGTGGCTGGGCAGTGGGTGGATGGTACTCTGGCTGGAATTGGGAGGCTTTCCCTGAACCTTTTGCCAAAAGCAGCAAAGCAGCCCCAGAACCCCAGAACAGAACCCCAGAACAGAATGGACTGTGGCTGGGCGGTCGGAGGACGGGACTGTGGCTGGGCGGTCGGAGTACGGGACTGTGGCTTGGCGGTCAAAGGATGGAACTGTGGTTGGGCAGTTGGAGGACAGGGACTGTGGAAGGAAGTGGAGGACGGCACTTTGGCTGGGATGTGGGAGGACGGTAATGTGGCTAGAAGTGGGAGGACGGGACTTTTGCTGGATGGTCGGAGGACAGGACTATGGCTGGGCAGTGGGAGGACAGGGACTGTGGATGGAAGTGGAGGACGGCACTTTGGCTGGGATGTGGGAGGACGGTACTTTGGCTAGAAGTGGGAGGACGGGACGTTTGCTGGATGGTCGGAGGACAGGACTATGGCTGGGCAGTGGGAGGATGGGACTGTGGCTGGGAGGTTGGAGGACGGGACTGTGGCTGGGCGGTCGGTGGACGGGATTGTGGCTGAGCAGTCCGAGGATGGGACTGTAGCTGGAAGTGCGAGGACGGGACAGTAGTTTGGGAGTCGGAGGACGGGACTTTGGCTAGGCGGTAAGAGGACGGGACTGTGGCTGGGCGGTAAGAGGACGGGACTGTGGATGGGCTGTCAGAGGAAAAGACTTTGGCTGGGAAATTGGAGGATGGGACTGTGGCTGGGAAGTGGGAGGACGGGACATTGGCTGGGCAGACGGAGGACGGTAGTGTGGCTGGAAGTGGGAGGACTGGACAGTGGCCTTCCCTGAACCTTTTGCCAAAAGCAGCAAAGCAGCCCCAGAACCCCAGAACAGAACCCCAGAACAGAATGGACTGTGGCTGGGCGGTCGGAGTACGGGACTGTGGCTTGGCGGTCAAAGGATGGAACTGTGGCTGGGCAGTGGGTGGATGGTACTCTGGCTGGAATTGGGAGGACGAGACTGTGACTGGGCGGTTGGAGGATGGGACTTTGGCTGGAAGTGCCATGACAGGACTGTGGTTGGGCGGTTGGTATACTTTACTGTGGCTGAGCGGTTGTAGGATGTGACTGTGACCGGGCGGTCGGTGGACGGAACAGTGGCTGGAAGTGCGAGGACGGGACTGTGGCCGGAAGTGCGAGGATGGGACTGGGGATGGCCGATCGAAGGACGGGACTGTGGCTGGAAGTGGGAGGATGGGACTTTGGCTGGATGTGCGAGGACGGGACTGTGGCTAGGCAGTTGGAGGACGGGACTGTGGCTGGGCGGTTGGTGGATCGGGATTGTGGCTGGCTGTCGGTGGACAGGATGTTGGCTGGGCGGTCGGAGGATGGGACTGTAGCTGGACGTGCGAAGACGAGACTGTGGCTGGGCGGTTAGAGGATGGGACATTGGCTGGGCGGTTAGAGGATGGGACTGTGGCTGGGAAGAGTGAGGACAGTACTGTGGCTGGAAGTGGGAGGACGGGACTGTAGCTGGGCATTTAGAGGAACAGGACTGTGGCTGGGCGGTCGGAGGACGGGACTGTGGCTGGGCGGTCGTACGACGGAACTGTGGCTGGAAGTAGGAGGATGGGACTGGGGCTGGGCAGTTAGAGGACAGGACTGTGGCTGGGCGGTCAGAGGACGGGACTGTGACTGGGCAGTCGTAGGAAAGGACTGTGGCTGGGAAGTGAGATGATGGGACTTTGGCTGGGCAGTGAGAGGACGGGACTTTGGCTGGGCAGGCGGGGGATGGGACTGTGGCTGGAAGTGAAGGACGGGACTGTGGCTGGAAGTGGGAGGAGGGGACTGTAGCTGGGCAGTCGTAGAACGGGACTGTGGCTGGAAGCGTGAGGACGGGACTGTGGCTGGGCGTTTGCTGGACGCGACTGTGGCTAGAAGTGGGAAGACGTGACTGTGGCAGGGCAGTCGTAGAACGGGACTGTGACTGGAAGCGTGAGGATGGGACTGTGGCTGGGTGGTCAGTGACGGGAATGTGGCTGGAAGTGGGAGAACGGGACTGTGGCTGGGCAGTTAGAGGATGGGACTGTGGCTGGGCGGTCGGAGGATGGGACTGTGACTGAAAGTGGGAGAATGGGACTGTGGCTGGGCGGTCAGAGTGTGAGAGTTTGGCTGGAAGTGGGATGATGGGACACTGTTTGGGCGGTGGGAGGATGGGACTGTGGCTGGAAGTGCGAGGACGGGACTGTGGTTGGGCAGTGGGAGGACAGGGACTGTGGCTGGAAGTGGAGGACGGCACTTTGGCTGGGATGTGGGAGGACGGTACTATGGCTAGAAGTGGGAGGACGGGACTTTGGCTGGGCGGTCGGAGGACAGGACTATGGCTGGGCAGTGGGAGGACGGGACTGTGGCTGGGAGGTTGGAGGACGGGACTGTGGCTAGAAGTGGGAGGACTGGACTGTGGCTGGGCGGTCGGTGGACGGGATTGTGGCTGAGCAGTCCGAGGATGAGACTGTAGCTGGAAGTGCGAGGACGGGACAGTAGTTTGGGAGTCGGAGGACAGGACTTTGGCTGGGCGGTAAGAGGACGGGACTGTGGCTGGGTGGTCGGGGGACGACAGGGACTGTGGCTGAAAGATGGAGAACGGGACTGTGGCTGGGCAGTTAGAGGACGGGACTGTGGCTGGGCGGTCGGAGGACGGGACTGTGACGGAAAGTGGGAGAATGGGACTGTGGCTGGGCGGTCAGAGTGCGAGACTGTGGCTTGAAGTGCGAGGACGGCACTTTGGCTGGGATGTGGGAGGACGATACTGTGGCAAGAAGTGGGAGGACGGGACTTTGGCTGGACAGTCGGAGGACAGGACTGTGGCTGGGCAGTGGGAGGACGGGACTGTGGCTGGAAGTGTGAGGACAGGACTTTGGCTGGGCAGTGGGAGGACAGGGACTGTGGCTAGAAGTGGGAGGACGGGACTTTGGCTGGGTGGTCGGAGGACAGGACTGTGGCTTAAAGTGGAAGGACAGGACAGTGGCTGGGCAGTGGGAGGGCGGGACTGTGGCTGTGTGGTCGGGGGACGGGACTGTGGCTGAAAGTGGGAGAACGGGACTGTGGCTGGGCGGTCGGTGGACGGGATTGTGGCTGAGCAGTCCGAGGATGGGATTGTAGCTGGATGTGCGAGGACGGGACAGTAGTTTGGGAGTCTGAGGACTGGACTGTGGCTGGGCGTTAAGAGGACGGGACTGTGGCTGGGCGGTAAGAGGACGGGACTGTGGATGGGCTGTCAGAGGAAAAGACTTTGGCTGGGAAATGGGAGGATGGGACTGTGGCTGGGAAGTGGGAGGACGGGACATTGGCTGGGCAGACGGAGGACGGTAGTGTGGCTGGAAGTGGGAGGACTGGACAGTGGCTTTCCCTGAACCTTTTGCCAAAAGCAGCAAAGCAGCCCCAGAACCCCAGAACAGAACCCCAGAAAAGAATGGACTGTGGCTGGGCGGTCGGATGACGGGACTGTGGCTGGGCGGTCGGAGTACGGGACTGTGGCTGGGCGGTCAAAGGATGGAACTGTGACTGGGCGGTTGGAGGATGGGACTGTGGCTGGAAGTGCCAGAACAGGACTGTGGTTGGGCGGTTGGTATACTTTACTGTGGCAGGGCGGTTGTAGGATGTGACTGTGACCGGGCAGTCGGTGGACGAGACAGTGGCTGGAAGTGCGAGGACGGGACTGTGGCCGGAAGTGCGAGGATGGGACTGGGGATGGCCGATCGAAGGACGGGACTGTGGCTGGAAGTGGGAGGATGGGACTTTGGCTGGATGTGCGAGGACGGGACTGTGGCTGGGCAGTTAGAGGACGGGACTGTGGCTGGGCGGTCGGAGGACGGGACTGTGGCTGGAAGTGGGAGGATGGGACGTTGGCTGGATGTGCGAGGACAGGACGGTGGCTGGGCAGTTAGAGGACGGGACTGGGGCTGGGCGGTCAGAGGATGGGACTGTGACTGGGCAGTCGCAGGAAAGGACTGTGGCTAGGAAGTGAGATGATGGGACTTTGGCTGGACAGTGAGAGGACGGGACTTTTGCTGGGTGGTCGAAGGACGGGACTGTGGCTGGAAGTGCGAGGACGGGACTGTGGCCGGAAGTGCGAGGATGGGACTGGGGATGGCCAATTGAACGACGGGACTGTGGCTGGAAATGGAAGTGGCAGTGGCAGTGGCAGTGGCAGTGGCAGTGGCAGTGGGAGGATGGGACTGGGCCTGGATGTGCGAGGACAGGACTGTTGCTTGGCGGTCGGTGGAAGGGGACTGTGGCTGGAAGTGGAATGATGGGACTGTGGCTAGGCAGTTGGAGGACGGGACTGTGGCTGGGCGGTTGGTGGATCAGGATTGTGGCTTGCAGTCGGTGGACAGGATGTTGGCAGGGCGGTCGGAGGATGGGACTGTAGCTGGACATGCGAATACGGGACTGTGGCTGGGCGGTTAGAGGATGGGACTGTGGCTGGGAAGAGTGAGGACAGTACTGTGGCTGGAAGTGGGAGGACGGGACTGTAGCTGGGCATTTAGAGTACAGGACTGTGGCTGGGCGGTCGGAGGACGGGACTGTGGCTGGAAGTGCGAGGACGGGACTGTGGCCGGAAGTGCGAGGATGGGACTGGGGGACTATGGCTGGGAAGTTGGAGGACATGACTGTGGCTGGGCGGTCAAATGACGGGACTGTTGCTGGGCGCTAAAAGGACGAGACTGTGGCTAAGAAGACGGAGGACGGTATTGTGGCTGGGCAGTGGGAGGACAGGACATTGGCTGGGCGGTCAGAGGACGGGACTGTGGCTGGGCGTTCGGAGGACGGGAATGTGGCTGGGTAGTTGAAAAATGGGACTGTTGCTGGAAGTTGATGGACGGCACTTTGACTAGGCAGTGGAAGGATAGGACTGTGACTGGAAGTGAGAGGAAATGACTGTGGCTGGGCAGTTGGAGGACAGGACTGTGGCTGGGCAGTAAAAAAACGGGACTGTGGCTGGGCGGTCAAAGGACGGGACTCTGGCTGGAAGTGGGAGGACGCGACTTTGGCTGGGATGTGGGAGGACGGTACTGTGGCTAGAAGTAGGAAGACGGTACTGTGGCTGGGCAGTGGAAAGATAGGACTGTGACTGGAAGTGCGATGAAAAAGACTGTGACTGGGAAGTTGGAGGACAGGACTGTGGCTGGGCAGTAAAAGGACGAGACTGTGGATGGGCGGTCAAAGCACGGGACTGTGGTTTGGAAGAATGAGGACAATAGTGTAGCTGGAAGTGGGTGGACATGACTGTGACTGGGCAGTGGGAGGATGGGACTGTGGCTGGAAGTGCGAGGACGGGACTGTGGCTGGGCAGTGAGAGGACAGGGACTGTGGCTGGAAGTGGAGGACGGCACTTTGGCTAGGATGTGCGAGGATGGGACTGTGGCTGGAAGTGGGAGGACGGGACTGTGGCTGGAAGTGTGGCTTGGCGGTCGGAGGACTGAACTGTGGCTGAAAGTGGGAGGCCGGGACAATGGCTGGGCAATTGAAGGATGGGACTGTGGCTGGAAGTGCTAGGACGGGAGTGTGGCCTGGCAGTTGGAGGATGGGACTGTGGCTGGGTAGTTAAAGGACAGGACTGTGGCTGGGTGGTCGGAGGACAGGACTGTGGCTGGGCAGTCGAAGGACGGGACTGTGGCCGGAATTGCGAGGATGGGACTGGTGATGGCCGATCGAAGGACGGGACTGTGGCTGGAAATGGAAGTGTCAGTGGCAGTGGCAGTGGGAGGACGGGACTGGGGCTGGATGTGCGAGGACAGGACTGTTGCTTGGCGGTCGGTGGAAGGGGACTGTGGCTGGAAGTGGAAGGACGGGACTGTGGCTAGGCAGTTGGAGGACGGGACTGTGGCTGGGCTGTCGGTGGATCGGGATTGTGGCTGGGCAGTCGGTGGACAGGTTGTTGGCTGAGCGGTCGGAGGATGGGACTGTAGCTGGAAGTGCGAGGACAGGACTGTGGCTGGGAAGAGTGAGGACAGTACTGTGGCTGGAAGTGGAGGACGAGACTGTGGCTGGAAGTGGGAGGAGGGGACTGTAGCTGGGCAGTTAGAGGACGGGACTGTGGCTGGGCGGTTCTACGACGGAACTGTGGCTGGAAGTGGTAGGACGGGACTGTGGCTTGGATGTGGGAGGACGGGACTGTGGCTTGAAGTGCGAGGACGGGACGGTGGTTGGGCAGTGGGAGGACGGGAATGTGGCTAGAAGTGGGAGGACGGGACTGTGGCTTGGATGTGGGAGGACGGGACTGTGGCTGGAAGTGCGAGGACGGGACGGTGGTTGGGCAGTGGGAGGACAGGGACTGTGGCTGGAAGTGGAGGACGGCACTTTGGCTAGGATGTGCGAGGATGGGACTGTGGCTGGAAGTGGGAGGACGGGACTGTGGCTAGAAGTGGGAGGACGGGACGTTTGCTGGATGGTCGGAGGACAGGACTATGGCTGGGCAGTGGGAGGATGGGACTGTGGCTGGGAGGTTGGAGGACGGGACTGTGGCTGGGCGGTCGGTGGACGGGATTGTGGCTGAGCAGTCCGAGGATGGGACTGTAGCTGGAAGTGCGAGGACGGGACAGTAGTTTGGGAGTCGGAGGACGGGACTTTGGCTAGGCGGGTAAGAGGACGGGACTGTGGCTGGGCGGTGGTAAGAGGACGGGACTGTGGATTGGCTGTCAGAGGAAAGACTTTGGCTGGGAAATTGGAGGATGGGACTGTGGCTGGGAAGTGGGAGGACGGGACATTGGCTGGGCAGACGGAGGACGGTTAGTGTGGCTGGAAGTGGGAGGACTGGACAGTGGCTTTCCCTGAACCTTTTGCCAAAAGCAGCAAAGCAGCCCCAGAACCCCAGAACAGAACCCCAGAACAGAATGGACTGTGGCTGGGCGGGTCGGAGTACGGGACTGTGGCTTGGCGGTCAAAGGATGGAACTGTGGCTGGGCAGTGGGTGGATGGTACTCTGGCTGGAATTGGGAGGACGAGACTGTGACTGGGCGGTTGGAGGATGGGACTTTGGCTGGAAGTGCCATGACAGGACTGTGGTTGGGCGGTTGGTATACTTTACTGTGGCTGAGCGGTTGTAGGATGTGACTGTGACCGGGCGGTCGGTGGACGGAACAGTGGCTGGAAGTGCGAGGACGGGACTGTGGCCGGAAGTGCGAGGATGGGACTGGGGATGGCCGATCGAAGGACGGGACTGTGGCTGGAAGTGGGAGGATGGGACTTTGGCTGGATGTGCGAGGACGGGACTGTGGCTAGGCAGTTGGAGGACGGGACTGTGGCTGGGCGGTTGGTGGATCGGGATTGTGGCTGGCTGTCGGTGGACAGGATGTTGGCTGGGCGGTCGGAGGATGGGACTGTAGCTGGACGTGCGAAGACGAGACTGTGGCTGGGCGGTTAGAGGATGGGACATTGGCTGGGCGGTTAGAGGATGGGACTGTGGCTGGGAAGAGTGAGGACAGTACTGTGGCTGGAAGTGGGAGGACGGGACTGTAGCTGGGCATTTAGAGGACAGGACTGTGGCTGGGCGGTCGGAGGACGGGACTGTGGCTGGGCGGTCGTACGACGGAACTGTGGCTGGAAGTAGGAGGATGGGACTGGGGCTGGGCAGTTAGAGGACAGGACTGTGGCTGGGCGGTCAGAGGACGGGACTGTGACTGGGCAGTCGTAGGAAAGGACTGTGGCTGGGAAGTGAGATGATGGGACTTTGGCTGGGCAGTGAGAGGACGGGACTTTGGCTGGGCAGGCGGGGGATGGGACTGTGGCTGGAAGTGAAGGACGGGACTGTGGCTGGAAGTGGGAGGAGGGGACTGTAGCTGGGCAGTCGTAGAACGGGACTGTGGCTGGAAGCGTGAGGACGGGACTGTGGCTGGGCGTTTGCTGGACGTGACTGTGGCTAGAAGTGGGAAGACGTGACTGTGGCAGGGCAGTCGTAGAACGGGACTGTGACTGGAAGCGTGAGGATGGGACTGTGGCTGGGTGGTCAGTGACGGGAATGTGGCTGGAAGTGGGAGAACGGGACTGTGGCTGGGCAGTTAGAGGATGGGACTGTGACTGAAAGTGGGAGAATGGGACTGTGGCTGGGCGGTCAGAGTGTGAGAGTTTGGCTGGAAGTGGGATGATGGGACACTGTTTGGGCGGTGGGAGGATGGGACTGTGGCTGGAAGTGCGAGGACGGGACTGTGGTTGGGCAGTGGGAGGACAGGGACTGTGGCTGGAAGTGGAGGACGGCACTTTGGCTGGGATGTGGGAGGACGGTACTATGGCTAGAAGTGGGAGGACGGGACTTTGGCTGGGTGGTCGGAGGACAGGACTATGGCTGGGCAGTGGGAGGATGGGACTGTGGCTGGGAGGTTGGAGGACGGGACTGTGGCTAGAAGTGGGAGGACTGGACTGTGGCTGGGCGGTCGGTGGACGGGATTGTGGCTGAGCAGTCCGAGGATGAGGACTGTAGCTGGAAGTGCGAGGACGGGACAGTAGTTTGGGAGTCGGAGGACAGGACTTTGGCTGGGGCGGTAAGAGAGGACGGGACTGTGGCTGGTGGTCGTGGGGACGACAGGGCTGTGGCTGAAAGTGGGAGAACGGGACTGTGGCTGGGCAGCAGTTAGAGGACGGGAACTGTGGCTGGGCGGTCGGAGGACGGGACTGTGACGGAAAGTGGGAGAATGGGACTGTGGCTGGGCGGTCAGAGTGCGAGACTGTGGCTGGAAGTGCGAGGACGGCACTTTGGCTGGGATGTGGGAGGACGATACTGTGGCAGAAGTGGGAGGACGGGACTTTGGCTGGACAGTCGGAGGACAGGACTGTGGCTGGGCAGTGGGGAGGACGGGACTGTGGCTGGAAGTGTGAGGACAGGTACTTTGGCTGGGGCAGTGGGAGGACAGGGACTGTGGCTAGAAGTGGGAGACGGGACTTTGGCTGGGTGGTCGGAGGACAGGACTGTGGCTTAAAGTGGAAGGACAGGACATGGTGGCTTTTTTTGGGCAGTGGGAGGACGGGACTGTGGGCTACGTGGTCGGGGAACTGACTGTCGTGGCTGAAAGTGGGATAACAGACGTGCTGTGCAGTTAAGGACGGGACTGTGGCTGGCGGTCGGAGGATGGGACGTGACGAAAGTGGTAGAATGGGACTGTGCTGGGCGGCTCAGAGTGCAAGACTTTGGCTGGAAGTGGCATGATGGGACAGTGGTTTGGGCGTTGGGATATGGACATTGGCTGAAGGGCGAGGACGGGATGTGTGGGCTTCGAGGAAAGACTTTGGCTGGGATGGCAGGATGGGACTGTGCTGGGAAGTGGAGGACGGGACATTGGCTGGCAGACGGAGGCGTAGTGTGGCTGGAAGGAGAGGACTGGAGTGGCTTCCCTGAACTTTTTGCCAAAGCAGCAAAGCAGCCCCAGAACCCCAGAACAGAACCCCAGAACAGAATGGACTGTGGCTGGGCGGTCGGAGGACGGGACTTTTGCTGGGTGGTCGGAGGACAGGACTGTGGCTTGGCGGTCAAAGGATGGAACTGTGGCTGGGCATTGGGTGGATGGTACTCTGGCTGGAATTGGGAGGCTTTCCCTGAACCTTTTGCCAAAAGCAGCAAAGCAGCCCCAGAACCCCAGAACAGAACCCCAGAACAGAATGGACTGTGGCTGGGCGGTCGGAGGACGGGACTGTGGGCTGGGCGGTCGGAGTACGGGACTGTGGCTTGGCGGTCAAAGGATGGAACTGTGGTTGGGCAGTTGGAGGACAGGGACTGTGGAAGGAAGTGGAGGACGGCACTTTGGCTGGGATGTGGGAGGACGGTACTGTGGCTAGAAGTGGGAGGACGGGACTTTTGCTGGATGGTCGGAGGACAGGACTATGGCTGGGCAGTGGGAGGACAGGGACTGTGGATGGAAGTGGAGGACGGCACTTTGGCTGGGATGTGGGAGGACGGTACTGTGGCTAGAAGTGGGAGGACGGGACGTTTGCTGGATGGTCGGAGGACAGGACTATGGCTGGGCAGTGGGAGGATGGGACTGTGGCTGGGAGGTTGGAGGACGGGACTGTTGCTGGGCGGTCGGTGGACGGGATTGTGGCTGAGCAGTCCGAGGATGGGACTGTAGCTGGAAGTGCGAGGACGGGACAGTAAATTGGGAGTCGGAGGACGGGACTTTGGCTAGGCGGTAAGAGGACGGGACTGTGGCTGGGCGGTAAGAGGACGGGACTGTGGATGGGCTGTCAGAGGAAAAGACTTTGGCTGGGAAATGGGAGGATGGGACTGTGGCTGGGAAGTGGGAGGACGGGACATTGGCTGGGCAGACGGAGGACGGTAGTGTGGCTGGAAGTGGGAGGACTGGACAGTGGCTTTCCCTGAACCTTTTGCCAAAAGCAGCAAAGCAGCCCCAGAACCCCAGAACAGAACCCCAGAACAGAATGGACTGTGGCTGGGCGGTCGGAGGACGGGACTGTGGCTGGGCGGTCGGAGTACGGGACTGTGGCTTGGCGGTCAAAGGATGGAACTGTGGCTGGGCAGTGGGTGGATGGTACTCTGGCTGGAATTGGGAGGACGAGACTGTGACTGGGCGGTTGGAGGATGGGACTTTGGCTGGAAGTGCCATGACAGGACTGTGGTTGGGCGGTTGGTATACTTTACTGTGGCTGGGCGGTTGTAGGATGTGACTGTGACCGGGCGGTCGGTGGACGGAACAGTGGCTGGAAGTGCGAGGACGGGACTGTGGCCGGAAGTGCGAGGATGGGACTGGGGATGGCCGATCGAAGGACGGGACTGTGGCTGGAAGTGGGAGGATGGGACTTTGGCTGGATGTGCGAGGACGGGACTGTGGCTAGGCAGTTGGAGGACGGGACTGTGGCTGGGCGGTTGGTGGATCGGGATTGTGGCTGGCAGTCGGTGGACAGGATGTTGGCTGGGCGGTCGGAGGATGGGACTGTAGCTGGACGTGCGAAGACGAGACTGTGGCTGGGCGGTTAGAGGATGGGACATTGGCTGGGCGGTTAGAGGATGGGACTGTGGCTGGGAAGAGTGAGGACAGTACTGTGGCTGGAAGTGGGAGGACGGGACTGTGGCTGGGCAGTTAGAGGACAGGACTGTGGCTGGGCGGTCGGAGGACGGGACTGTGGCTGGGCGGTCGTACGACGGAACTGTGGCTGGAATTAGGAGGATGGGACTGGGGCTGGGCAGTTAGAGGACAGGACTGTGGCTGGGCGGTCAGAGGACGGGACTGTGACTGGGCAGTCGTAGGAAAGGACTGTGGCTGGGAAGTGAGATGATGGGACTTTGGCTGGGCAGTGAGAGGACGGGACTTTGGCTGGGCAGGCGGGGGATGGGACTGTGGCTGGAAGTGAAGGACGGGACTGTGGCTGGATGTGGGAGGACGGGACTGTAGCTGGGCAGTCGTAGAACGGGACTGTGGCTGGAAGCGTGAGGACGGGACTGTGGCTGGGCGTTCGCTGGACGCGACTGTGGCTAGAAGTGGGAAGACGTGACTGTGGCAGGGCAGTCGTAGAACGGGACTGTGACTGGAAGCGTGAGGATGGGACTGTGGCTGGGTGGTCAGTGACGGGAATGTGGCTGGAAGTGGGAGAACGGGACTGTGGCTGGGCAGTTAGAGGATGGGACTGTGGCTGGGCGGTCGGAGGATGGGACTGTGACTGAAAGAGGGAGAATGGGACTGTGGCTGGGCGGTCAGAGTGTGAGAGTTTGGCTGGAAGTGGGATGATGGGACACTGTTTGGGCGGTGGGAGGATGGGACTGTGGCTGGAAGTGCGAGGACGGGACTGTGGTTGGGCAGTGGGAGGACAGGGACTGTGGCTGGAAGTGGAGGACGGCACTTTGGCTGGGATGTGGGAGGACGGTACTATGGCTAGAAGTGTGAGGACGGGACTTTGGCTGGGCGGTCGGAGGACAGGACTATGGCTGGGCAGTGGGAGGACGGGACTGTGGCTGGGAGGTTGGAGGACGGGACTGTGGCTAGAAGTGGGAGGACTGGACTGTGGCTGGGCGGTCGGTGGACGGGATTGTGGCTGAGCAGTCCGAGGATGAGACTGTAGCTGGAAGTGCGAGGACGGGACAGTAGTTTGGGAGTCGGAGGACAGGACTTTGGCTGGGCGGTAAGAGGACGGGACTGTGGCTGGGTGGTCGGGGGACGACAGGGACTGTGGCTGAAAGTGGGAGAACGGGACTGTGGCTGGGCAGTTAGAGGACGGGACTGTGGCTGGGCGGTCGGAGGACGGGACTGTGACGGAAAGTGGGAGAATGGGACTGTGGCTGGGCGGTCAGAGTGCGAGACTGTGGCTTGAAGTGCGAGGACGGCACTTTGGCTGGGATGTGGGAGGACGATACTGTGGCAAGAAGTGGGAGGACGGGACTTTGGCTGGACAGTCGGAGGACAGGACTGTGGCTGGGCAGTGGGAGGACGGGACTGTGGCTGGAAGTGTGAGGACAGGACTTTGGCTGGGCAGTGGGAGGACAGGGACTGTGGCTAGAAGTGGGAGGACGGGACTTTGGCTGGGTGGTCGGAGGACAGGACTGTGGCTTAAAGTGGAAGGACAGGACAGTGGCTTGGCAGTGGGAGGGCGGGACTGTGGCTGGGTGGTCGGGGGACGGGACTGTGGCTGAAAGTGGGAGAACGGGACTGTGGCTGGGCGGTCGGTGGACGGGATTGTGGCTGAGCAGTCCGAGGATGGGATTGTAGCTGGATGTGCGAGGACGGGACAGTAGTTTGGGAGTCTGAGGACTGGACTGTGGCTGGGCGTTAAGAGGACGGGACTGTGGCTGGGCGGTTGTACGACGGAACTGTTGCTGGAAGTGGTAGGATGTGACTTTGGCTGGATGTGCGAGGAGGGGACTGTAGCTGGGGAGTTGGAGGACGGGACTGTGGCTGGGCGGTCGGAGGACAAGACTGTGGTTGGGCGGTTGCACGACGGAACTGTGGCTGGAAGTGGGAGGATGTGACTTTGGCTGGATGTGCAAGGACGGGACTGTGGCTGGGCAGTTAGAGGACGGGACTGTGGCTGTGCGGTCGTACGACGGAACTGTGGCTGGAAGTAGGAGGATGGGACTGTGGCTGGGCAGTTAGAGGACGGGACTGTGACTGGGCAGTCCCAGGAAAGGACTGTGGCTGGAAAGTGAGATGATGGGACTTTGGCTGGGCAGGCGTGGAATGGGACTGTGGCTGGAAGTGGAGGACGGGACAGTGGCTGGAAGTGGGATGAGGGGACTGTGGCTGGGCAGTTAGAGGACAGGGACTGTGGCTGTGCGGTCGTACGACGGAACTTTGGCTGGAAGTAGGAGGACGGGACTGTGGTTGGGAGGTTGGAGGACGGGACTGTGGCTAGAATTGGGAGGACTGGACTGTGGCTGGGCGGTCGGTGGACGGGATTGTGGCTGAGCAGTACGAGGATGGGACTGTAGCTGGAAGTGCGAGGACGGGACAGTAGTTTGGGAGTCGGAGGACGGGACTTTGGCTGGGCGGTAAGAGGACGGGACTGTGCCTGGGCGGTAAGAAGACGGGACTGTGGCTGGGTGGTCGGGGGACGAGACTGTAGCTAAAAGTGGGAGAACGGGACTGTGGCTGGGCAGTTAGACGACGGGACTGTGGCTGGGCGGTCGGAGGACGGGACTGTGACTGAAAGTGAGAGAATGGGACTGTGGCTGGGCGGTCAAAGTGCGAGACTGTGGCTTGAAGTGGGATGATGGGACAGTGGTTGGGAAGTGGGACGACAGGGACTGTGGCTGGAAGTGGGAGGACAGGGACTGTGGCTGGAAGTGGGAGGACGGGACTGTGGCTGGAAGTGCGAGGACGGGAATGTGGTTGGGCAGTGGGAGGACAGGGACTGTGGCTGGAAATGGAGGACGGTACTTTGGCTGGGATGTGTGAGGACGGTACTGTGGCAAGAAGTGGGAGGACGGGACTTTGGCTGGGCGGTCGGAGGACAGGACTGTGGCCGGGCAGTGGGAGGATGGGACTGTGGCTGGGAGGTCGGAGGACGGGACTGTGGCTGGAAGTGTGAGGACGGGACTGTGGCTGGAAGTGCGAGGACGGGACTTTGGCTGGGAAGTGGGAGGACAGGGACTGTGGCTTGAAGTTGGAGGACGGGAATGTGGCAGGGCAGTGGGAGGACGGTTCTGTGGCTAGAAGTGGGAGGACGGTACTGGGGCTAGAAGTGGGAGGACGGGACTTTTGCTGGGTGGTCGGAGGACAGGACTGTGGCTTAAAGTGGAAGGACAGGACGGTGGCTGGGCAGTGGGAGGACGGGACTGTGGCTGGGTGGTCGAGGGACGGGACTGTGGCTGAAAGTGGGAGAACGGGACTGTGGCTGGGCAGTTAGAGGACGGGACTGTGGCTGAGCGGTCGGAGGATGGGACTGTGACTGAAAGTGGGAGAATGGGACTGTGGCTGGGCGGTCAGAGTGCGAGACTGTGGCTAGAAGTTGGATGATGGGACAGTGTTTGGGCGGTGGGAGGATGGGACTTTGGCTGGAAGTGCGAGGACGGGACTGTGGTTGGGCAGTGGGAGGACAGGGACTGTGGCTGGAAGTGGAGGACGGCACTTTGGCTGGTATGTGGGAGGACGGTACTGTGGCTAGAAGTGGGAGGACGGGACTTTTGCTGGATGGTCGGAGGACAGGACTATGGCTGGGCAGTGGGAGGACGGGACTGTGGCTGGGAGGTTGGAGGACAGGACTGTGGCTAGAAGTGGGAGGACTGGACTGTGGCTGGGCGGTCGATGGACGGGATTGTGGCTGAGCAGTACGAGGATGGGACTGTAGCTGGAAGTGCGAGGACGGGACAGTAGTTTGGGAGTCGGAGGACGGGACTTTGGCTAGGCGGTAAGAGGACGGGACTGTGGCTGGGTGGTCGGGGGACGGGACTGTGGATGGGCTGTCAGAGGAAAAGACTTTGGCTGGGAAATGGGAGGATGGGACTGTGGCTGGGAAGTGGGAGGACGGGACATTGGCTGGGCAGACGGAGGACGGTAGTGTGGCTGGAAGTGGGAGGACTGGACAGTGGCTTTCCCTGAACTTTTTGCCAAAAGCAGCAAAGCAGCCCCAGAACCCCAGAACAGAACCCCAGAACAGAATGGACTGTGGCTGGGCTGTCGGAGGACGGGACTGTGGCTGGGCGGTCGGAGTACGGGACTGTGGCTTAGCGGTCAAAGGATGGAACTGTGGCTGGGCAGTGGGTGGATGGTACTCTGGCTGGAATTGGGAGGACGAGACTGTGACTGGGCGGTTGGAGGATGGGACTTTGGCTGGAAGTGCCATGACAGGACTGTGTTTGGGCGGGGTAGTATACTTTACTGTGGCTGGGCGGTTGTAGGATGTGACTGTGACCGGGCGGTCGGTGGACGGAACAGTGGCTGGAAGTGCGAGGACGGCACTTTGGCTGGTATGTGGGAGGACGGTACTGTGGCTAGAAGTGGGAGGACGGGACTTTTGCTGGATGGTCGGAGGACAGGACTATGGCTGGGCAGTGGGAGGACGGGACTGTGGCTGGGAGGTTGGAGGACAGGACTGTGGCTAGAAGTGGGAGGACGGGACATTGGCTGGGCAGACGGAGGACGGTAGTGTGGCTGGAAGTGGGAGGACTGGACAGTGGCTTTCCCTGAACCTTTTGCCAAAAGCAGCAAAGCAGCCCCAGAACCCCAGAACAGAACCCCAGAACAGAATGGACTGTGGCTGGGCGGTCGGAGGACGGGACTGTGGCTGGGCGGTCGGAGTACGGGACTGTGGCTGGGCGGTCAAAGGATGGAACTGTGGCTGGGCAGTGGGTGGATGGTACTCTGGCTGGAATTGGGAGGACGAGACTGTGACTGGGCGGTTGGAGGATGGGACTTTGGCTGGAAGTGCCATGACAGGACTGTGGTTGGGCGGTTGGTATACTTTACTGTGGCTGGGCGGTTGTAGGATGTGACTGTGACCGGGCGGTCGGTGGACGGAACAGTGGCTGGAAGTGCGAGGACGGGACTGTGGCCGGAAGTGCGAGGATGGGACTGGGGATGGCCGATCGAAGGACGGGACTGTGGCTGGAAGTGGAAGGATGGGACTTTGGCTGGATGTGCGAGGACGGGACTGTGGCTGGGCAGTTAGAGGACGGGACTGTGGCTGGGCGGTTGGTGGATCGGGATTGTGGCTGGCAGTCGGTGGACAGGATGTTGGCTGGGCGGTCGGAGGATGGGACTGTAGCTGGACGTGCGAAGACGAGACTGTGGCTGGGCGGTTAGAGGATGGGACATTGGCTGGGCGGTTAGAGGATGGGACTGTGGCTGGGAAGAGTGAGGACAGTACTGTGGCTGGAAGTGGGAGGACGGGACTGTGGCTGGGCATTTAGAGGACAGGACTGTGGCTGGGCGGTCGGAGGACGGGACTGTGGCTGGGCGGTCGTACGACGGAACTGTGGCTGGAATTAGGAGGATGGGACTGGGGCTGGGCAGTTAGAGGACAGGACTGTGGCTGGGCGGTCAGAGGACGGGACTGTGACTGGGCAGTCGTAGGAAAGGACTGTGGCTGGGAAGTGAGATGATGGGACTTTGGCTGGGCAGTGAGAGGACGGGACTTTGGCTGGGCAGGCGGGGGATGGGACTGTGGCTGGAAGTGAAGGACGGGACTGTGGCTGGAAGTGGGAGGAGGGGACTGTAGCTGGGCAGTCGTAGAACGGGACTGTGGCTGGAAGCGTGAGGACGGGACTGTGGCTGGGCGTTCGCTGGACGCGACTGTGGCTAGAAGTGGGAAGACGTGACTGTGGCTGGGCAGTCGTAGAACGGGACTGTGACTGGAAGCGTGAGGATGGGACTGTGGCTGGGTGGTCAGTGACGGGAATGTGGCTGGAAGTGGGAGAACGGGACTGTGGCTGGGCAGTTAGAGGATGGGACTGTGGCTGGGCGGTCGGAGGATGGGACTGTGACTGAAAGAGGGAGAATGGGACTGTGGCTGGGCGGTCAGAGTGTGAGAGTTTGGCTGGAAGTGGGATGATGGGACACTGTTTGGGCGGTGGGAGGATGGGACTGTGGCTGGAAGTGCGAGGACGGGACTGTGGTTGGGCAGTGGGAGGACAGGGACTGTGGCTGGAAGTGGAGGACGGCACTTTGGCTGGGATGTGGGAGGACGGTACTATGGCTAGAAGTGTGAGGACGGGACTTTGGCTGGGCGGTCGGAGGACAGGACTATGGCTGGGCAGTGGGAGGACGGGACTGTGGCTGGGAGGTTGGAGGACGGGACTGTGGCTAGAAGTGGGAGGACTGGACTGTGGCTGGGCGGTCGGTGGACGGGATTGTGGCTGAGCAGTCCGAGGATGAGACTGTAGCTGGAAGTGCGAGGACGGGACAGTAGTTTGGGAGTCGGAGGACAGGACTTTGGCTGGGCGGTAAGAGGACGGGACTGTGGCTGGGTGGTCGGGGGACGACAGGGACTGTGGCTGAAAGTGGGAGAACGGGACTGTGGCTGGGCAGTTAGAGGACGGGACTGTGGCTGGGCGGTCGGAGGACGGGACTGTGACGGAAAGTGGGAGAATGGGACTGTGGCTGGGCGGTCAGAGTGCGAGACTGTGGCTTGAAGTGCGAGGACGGCACTTTGGCTGGGATGTGGGAGGACGATACTGTGGCAAGAAGTGGGAGGACGGGACTTTGGCTGGACAGTCGGAGGACAGGACTGTGGCTGGGCAGTGGGAGGACGGGACTGTGGCTGGAAGTGTGAGGACAGGACTTTGGCTGGGCAGTGGGAGGACAGGGACTGTGGCTAGAAGTGGGAGGACGGGACTTTGGCTGGGTGGTCGGAGGACAGGACTGTGGCTTAAAGTGGAAGGACAGGACAGTGGCTTGGCAGTGGGAGGGCGGGACTGTGGCTGGGTGGTCGGGGGACGGGACTGTGGCTGAAAGTGGGAGAACGGGACTGTGGCTGGGCGGTCGGTGGACGGGATTGTGGCTGAGCAGTCCGAGGATGGGATTGTAGCTGGATGTGCGAGGACGGGACAGTAGTTTGGGAGTCTGAGGACTGGACTGTGGCTGGGCGTTAAGAGGACGGGACTGTGGCTGGGCGGTTGTACGACGGAACTGTTGCTGGAAGTGGTAGGATGTGACTTTGGCTGGATGTGCGAGGAGGGGACTGTGGCTGGAAGTGCGAGGACGGGACTTTGGCTGGGAAGTGGGAGGACAGGGACTGTGGCTTGAAGTTGGAGGACGGGAATGTGGCAGGGCAGTGGGAGGACGGTTCTGTGGCTAGAAGTGGGAGGACGGTACTGGGGCTAGAAGTGGGAGGACGGGACTTTTGCTGGGTGGTCGGAGGACAGGACTGTGGCTTAAAGTGGAAGGACAGGACGGTGGCTGGGCAGTGGGAGGACGGGACTGTGGCTGGGTGGTCGAGGGACGGGACTGTGGCTGAAAGTGGGAGAACGGGACTGTGGCTGGGCAGTTAGAGGACGGGACTGTGGCTGAGCGGTCGGAGGATGGGACTGTGACTGAAAGTGGGAGAATGGGACAGTGGCTGGGCGGTCAGAGTGCGAGACTGTGGCTAGAAGTTGGATGATGGGACAGTGTTTGGGCGGTGGGAGGATGGGACTTTGGCTGGAAGTGCGAGGACGGGACTGTGGTTGGGCAGTGGGAGGACAGGGACTGTGGCTGGAAGTGGAGGACGGCACTTTGGCTGGTATGTGGGAGGACGGTACTGTGGCTAGAAGTGGGAGGACGGGACTTTTGCTGGATGGTCGGAGGACAGGACTATGGCTGGGCAGTGGGAGGACGGGACTGTGGCTGGGAGGTTGGAGGACAGGACTGTGGCTAGAAGTGGGAGGACTGGACTGTGGCTGGGCGGTCGATGGACGGGATTGTGGCTGAGCAGTACGAGGATGGGACTGTAGCTGGAAGTGCGAGGACGGGACAGTAGTTTGGGAGTCGGAGGACGGGACTTTGGCTAGGCGGTAAGAGGACGGGACTGTGGCTGGGCGGTAAGAGGACGGGACTGTGGATGGGCTGTCAGAGGAAAAGACTTTGGCTGGGAAATGGGAGGATGGGACTGTGGCTGGGAAGTGGGAGGACGGGACATTGGCTGGGCAGACGGAGGACGGTAGTGTGGCTGGAAGTGGGAGGACTGGACAGTGGCTTTCCCTGAACTTTTTGCCAAAAGCAGCAAAGCAGCCCCAGAACCCCAGAACAGAACCCCAGAACAGAATGGACTGTGGCTGGGCTGTCGGAGGACGGGACTGTGGCTGGGCGGTCGGAGTACGGGACTGTGGCTTAGCGGTCAAAGGATGGAACTGTGGCTGGGCAGTGGGTGGATGGTACTCTGGCTGGAATTGGGAGGACGAGACTGTGACTGGGCGGTTGGAGGATGGGACTTTGGCTGGAAGTGCCATGACAGGACTGTGTTTGGGCGGGTAGTATACTTTACTGTGGCTGGGCGGTTGTAGGATGTGACTGTGACCGGGCGGTCGGTGGACGGAACAGTGGCTGGAAGTGCGAGGACGGCACTTTGGCTGGTATGTGGGAGGACGGTACTGTGGCTAGAAGTGGGAGGACGGGACTTTTGCTGGATGGTCGGAGGACAGGACTATGGCTGGGCAGTGGGAGGACGGGACTGTGGCTGGGAGGTTGGAGGACAGGACTGTGGCTAGAAGTGGGAGGACGGGACATTGGCTGGGCAGACGGAGGACGGTAGTGTGGCTGGAAGTGGGAGGACTGGACAGTGGCTTTCCCTGAACCTTTTGCCAAAAGCAGCAAAGCAGCCCCAGAACCCCAGAACAGAACCCCAGAACAGAATGGACTGTGGCTGGGCGGTCGGAGGACGGGACTGTGGCTGGGCGGTCGGAGTACGGGACTGTGGCTTGGCGGTCAAAGGATGGAACTGTGGCTGGGCAGTGGGTGGATGGTACTCTGGCTGGAATTGGGAGGACGAGACTGTGACTGGGCGGTTGGAGGATGGGACTTTGGCTGGAAGTGCCATGACAGGACTGTGTTTGGGGCGGGTAGGTAGTATACTTTACTGTGGCTGGGCGGTTGTAGGATGTGACTGTGACCGGGCGGTCGGTGGACGGAACAGTGGCTGGAAGTGCGAGGACGGCACTTTGGCTGGTATGTGGGAGGACGGTACTGTGGCTAGAAGTGGGAGGACGGGACTTTTGCTGGATGGTCGGAGGACAGGACTATGGCTGGGCAGTGGGAGGACGGGACTGTGGCTGGGAGGTTGGAGGACAGGACTGTGGCTAGAAGTGGGAGGACGGGACATTGGCTGGGCAGACGGAGGACGGTAGTGTGGCTGAGCAGTACGAGGATGGGACTGTAGCTGGAAGTGCGAGGACGGGACAGTAGTTTGGGAGTCGGAGGACGGGACTTTGGCTAGGCGGTAAGAGGACGGGACTGTGGCTGGGCGGTAAGAGGACGGGACTGTGGATGGGCTGTCAGAGGAAAAGACTTTGGCTGGGAAATGGGAGGATGGGACTGTGGCTGGGAAGTGGGAGGACGGGACATTGGCTGGGCAGACGGAGGACGGTAGTGTGGCTGGAAGTGGGAGGACTGGACAGTGGCTTTCCCTGAACTTTTTGCCAAAAGCAGCAAAGCAGCCCCAGAACCCCAGAACAGAACCCCAGAACAGAATGGACTGTGGCTGGGCTGTCGGAGGACGGGACTGTGGCTGGGCGGTCGGAGTACGGGACTGTGGCTTAGCGGTCAAAGGATGGAACTGTGGCTGGGCAGTGGGTGGATGGTACTCTGGCTGGAATTGGGAGGACGAGACTGTGACTGGGCGGTTGGAGGATGGGACTTTGGCTGGAAGTGCCATGACAGGACTGTGTTTGGGTGGGTAGTATACTTTACTGTGGCTGGGCGGTTGTAGGATGTGACTGTGACCGGGCGGTCGGTGGACGGAACAGTGGCTGGAAGTGCGAGGACGGGACTGTGGCCGGAAGTGCGAGGATGGGACTGGGGATGGCCGATCGAAGGACGGGACTGTGGCTGGAAGTGGGAGGATGGGACTTTGGCTAGGATGTGCGAGGACGGGACTGTGGCTAGGCTGTCGGTGGATCGGGATTGTGGCTGGGCAGTCGGTGGACAGGTTGTTGGCTGAGCGGTCGGAGGATGGGACTGTAGCTGGAAGTGCGAGGACAGGACTGTGGCTGGGAAGAGTGAGGACAGTACTGTGGCTGGAAGTGGAGGACGAGACTGTGGCTGGAAGTGGGAGGAGGGGACTGTAGCTGGGCAGTTAGAGGACGGGACTGTGGCTGGGCGGTTCTACGACGGAACTGTGGCTGGAAGTGGTAGGATGTGACTTTGGCTGGATGTGCGAGGAGGGGACTGTAGCTGGGCAGTTGGAGGACGGGACTGTGGCTGGGCGGTCGGAGGACAAGACTGTGGTTGGGCGGTCGTACGACGGAACTGTGGCTGGAAGTGGGAGGATGTGACTTTGGCTGGATGTGCGAGGACGGGACTGTGGCTGGGCAGTCAGAGGACGGGACTGTGGCCGGAATTGCGAGGATGGGACTGGGGATGGCCGATCGAAGGACGGGACTGTGGCTGGAAATGGAAGTGTCAGTTGCAGTGGAAGTGGGAGGACGGGACTGTTGCTTGGCGGTCGGTGGAAGGGGACTGTGGCTGGAAGTGGAAGGACGGGACTGTGGCTAGGCAGTTGGAGGACGGGACTGTGGCTGGGCTGTCGGTGGATCGGGATTGTGGCTGGGCAGTCGGTGGACAGGTTGTTGGCTGGGCGGTCGGAGGATGGGACTGTAGCTGGAAGTGCGAGGACAGGACTGTGGCTGGGAAGAGTGAGGACAGTACTGTGGCTGGAAGTGGAGGACGGGACTGTGGCTGGAAGTGGGAGGAGGGGACTGTAGCTGGGCAGTTAGAGGACGGGACTGTGGCTGGGCGGTTGTACGACGGAACTGTGGCTGGAAGTGGTAGGATGTGACTTTGGCTGGATGTGCGAGGAGGGGACTGTAGCTGGGGAGTTGGAGGACGGGACTGTGGCTGGGCGGTCGGAGGACAAGACTGTGGTTGGGCGGTTGTACGACGGAACTGTGGCTGGAAGTGGGAGGATGTGACTTTGGCTGGATGTGCGAGGACGGGACTGTGGCTGGGCAGTTAGAGGACGGGACTGTGGCTGTGCGGTCGTACGACGGAACTGTGGCTGGAAGTAGGAGGATGGGACTGTGGCTGGGCAGTTAGAGGACGGGACTGTGACTGGGCAGTCCCAGGAAAGGACTGTGGCTGGAAAGTGAGATGATGGGACTTTGGCTGGGCAGGCGTGGAATGGGACTGTGGCTGGAAGTGGAGGACGGGACAGTGGCTGGAAGTGGGATGAGGGGACTGTGGCTGGGCAGTTAGAGGACGGGACTGTGGCTGTGCGGTCGTACGACGGAACTTTGGCTGGAAGTAGGAGGACGGGACTGTGGTTGGGAGGTTGGAGGACGGGACTGTGGCTAGAATTGGGAGGACTGGACTGTGGCTGGGCGGTCGGTGGACGGGATTGTGGCTGAGCAGTACGAGGATGGGACTGTAGCTGGAAGTGCGAGGACGGGACAGTAGTTTGGGAGTCGGAGGACGGGACTTTGGCTGGGCGGTAAGAGGACGGGACTGTGCCTGGGCGGTAAGAAGACGGGACTGTGGCTGTGTGGTCGGGGGACGAGACTGTAGCTAAAAGTGGGAGAACGGGACTGTGGCTGGGCAGTTAGACGACGGGACTGTGGCTGGGCGGTCGGAGGACGGGACTGTGACTGAAAGTGAGAGAATGGGACTGTGGCTGGGCGGTCAAAGTGCGAGACTGTGGCTTGAAGTGGGATGATGGGACAGTGGTTGGGAAGTGGGACGACAGGGACTGTGGCTGGAAGTGGGAGGACAGGGACTGTGGCTGGAAGTGGGAGGACGGGACTGTGGCTGGAAGTGCGAGGACGGGAATGTGGTTGGGCAGTGGGAGGACAGGGACTGTGGCTGGAAATGGAGGACGGTACTTTGGCTGGGATGTGTGAGGACGGTACTGTGGCAAGAAGTGGGAGGACGGGACTTTGGCTGGGCGGTCGGAGGACAGGACTGTTGCCGGGCAGTGGGAGGATGGGACTGTGGCTGGGAGGTCGGAGGACGGGACTGTGGCTGGAAGTGTGAGGACGGGACTGTGGCTGGAAGTGCGAGGACAGGACTTTGGCTGGGAAGTGGGAGGACAGGGACTGTGGCTTGAAGTTGGAGGACGGGAATGTGGCAGGGCAGTGGGAGGACGGTACTGTGGCTAGAAGTGGGAGGACGGTACTGGGGCTAGAAGTGGGAGGACGGGACTTTTGCTGGGTGGTCGGAGGACAGGACTGTGGCTTAAAGTGGAAGGACAGGACGGTGGCTGGGCAGTGGGAGGACGGGACTGTGGCTGGGTGGTCGAGGGACGGGACTGTGGCTGAAAGTGGGAGAACGGGACTGTGGCTGGGCAGTTAGAGGACGGGACTGTGGCTGAGCGGTCGGAGGATGGGACTGTGACTGAAAGTGGGAGAATGGGACTGTGCCTGGGCGGTCAGAGTGCGAGACTGTGGCTTGAAGTGGGATGATGGGACAGTGGTTGGGAAGTGGGACGACAGGGACTGTGGCTGGAAGTGGGAGGACAGGGACTGTGGCTGGAAGTGGGAGGACGGGACTGTGGCTGGAAGTGCGAGGACGGGACTGTGGTTGGGCAGTGGGAGGACAGGGACTGGTGCTGGAAGTGGAGGACGGCACTTTGGCTGGGATGTGGGAGGACGGTACTGAGGCAAGAAGAGGGAGGACGGGACTTTGGTCGGGCGGTCGGAGGACAGGACTGTGGCTGGGCAGTGGGAGGATGGGACTGTGGCTGGGAGGTCACAGGACGGGACTGTGGCTGGAAGTGCGAGGACGAGACTGTGGCTGGGCAGTGGGAGGACAGGGACTGTGGCTGGAAGTTGGAGGACGGGAATGTGGCAGGGCAGTGGGAGGACGGTACTGTGGCTAGAAGTGGGAGGACGGTACTGGGACTAGAAGTGGAAGGACGGGACTTTGGCTGGGTGGTCGGAGGACAGGACTGTGGCTTAAAGTGGAAGGACAGGACGGTGGCTGAAAGTGGGAGAACGGGACTGTGGCTGGGTGGTCGGGGGACGGGACTGTGGCTGAAAGTGGGAGAACGGGACTGTGGCTGGGCGGTCGGAGGATGGGACTGTGACTGAAAGTGGGAGAATGGGACTGTGGCTGGGCGGTCAGAGTGCGAGACTGTGGCTAGAAGTTGGATGATGGGACAGTGTTTGGGCGGTGGGAGGATGGGACTTTGGCTGGAAGTGCGAGGACGGGACTGTGGTTGGGCAGTGGGAGGACAGGGACTGTGGCTGGAAGTGGAGGACGGCACTTTGGCTGGGATGTGGGAGGACGGTACTGTGGCTAGAAGTGGGAGGACGGGACTTTTGCTGGATGGTCGGAGGACAGGACTATGGCTGGGCAGTGGGAGGACGGGACTGTGGCTGGGAGGTTGGAGGACGGGACTGTGGCTAGAAGTGGGAGGACTGGACTGTGGCTGGGCGGTCGATGGACGGGATTGTGGCTGAGCAGTACGAGGATGGGACTGTAGCTGGAAGTGCGAGGACGGGACAGTAGTTTGGGAGTCGGAGGACGGGACTTTGGCTAGGCGGTAAGAGGACGGGACTGTGGCTGGGCGGTAAGAGGACGGGACTGTGGATGGGCTGTCAGAGGAAAAGACTTTGGCTGGGAAATGGGAGGATGGGACTGTGGCTGGGAAGTGGGAGGACGGGACATTGGCTGGGCAGACGGAGGACGGTAGTGTGGCTGGAAGTGGGAGGACTGGACAGTGGCTTTCCCTGAACTTTTTGCCAAAAGCAGCAAAGCAGCCCCAGAACCCCAGAACAGAACCCCAGAACAGAATGGACTGTGGCTGGGCTGTCGGAGGACGGGACTGTGGCTGGGCGGTCGGAGTACGGGACTGTGGCTTAGCGGTCAAAGGATGGAACTGTGGCTGGGCAGTGGGTGGATGGTACTCTGGCTGGAATTGGGAGGACGAGACTGTGACTGGGCGGTTGGAGGATGGGACTTTGGCTGGAAGTGCCATGACAGGACTGTGGTTGGGCGGTTGGTATACTTTACTGTGGCTGGGCGGTTGTAGGATGTGACTGTGACCGGGCGGTCGGTGGACGGAACAGTGGCTGGAAGTGCGAGGACGGGACTGTGGCCGGAAGTGCGAGGATGGGACTGGGGATGGCCGATCGAAGGACGGGACTGTGGCTGGAAGTGGGAGGATGGGACTTTGGCTGGATGTGCGAGGACGGGACTGTGGCTAGGCAGTTGGAGGACGGGACTGTGGCTGGGCGGTTGGTGGATCGGGATTGTGGCTGGCAGTCGGTGGACAGGATGTTGGCTGGGCGGTCGGAGGATGGGACTGTAGCTGGACGTGCGAAGACGAGACTGTGGCTGGGCGGTTAGAGGATGGGACATTGGCTGGGCGGTTAGAGGATGGGACTGTGGCTGGGAAGAGTGAGGACAGTACTGTGGCTGGAAGTGGGAGGACGGGACTGTAGCTGGGCATTTAGAGGACAGGACTGTGGCTGGGCGGTCGGAGGACGGGACTGTGGCTGGGCGGTCGTACGACGGAACTGTGGCTGGAAGTAGGAGGATGGGACTGGGGCTGGGCAGTTAGAGGACAGGACTGTGGCTGGGCGGTCAGAGGACAGGACTGTGACTGGGCAGTCGTAGGAAAGGACTGTGGCTGGGAAGTGAGATGATTGGACTTTGGCTGGGCAGGCGGGGGATGGGACTGTGGCTGGAAGTGAAGGACGGGACAGTGGCTGGAAGTGGGAGGAGGGGACTGTAGCTGGGCAGTCGTAGAACGGGACTGTGGCTGGAAGCGTGAGGACGGGACTGTGGCTGGGCGTTCGCTGGACGCGACTGTGGCTAGAAGTGGGAAGACGTGACTGTGGCTGGGCAGTCGTAGAACGGGACTGTGACTGGAAGCGTGAGGATGGGACTGTGGCTGGGTGGTCGGTGACGGGAATGTGGCTGGTAGTGGGAGAACGGGACTGTGGCTGGGCAGTTAGAGGACGGGACTGTGGCTGGGCGGTCGGAGGATGGGACTGTGACTGAAAGTGGGAGAATGGGACTGTGGCTGGGCGGTCAGAGTGCGAGAGTTTGGCTGGAAGTGGGATGATGGGACAGTGTTTGGGCGGTGGGAGGATGGGACTGTGGCTGGAAGTGCGAGGACGGGACTGTGGTTGGGCAGTGGGAGGACAGGGACTGTGGCTGGAAGTGGAGGACGGCACTTTGGCTGGGATGTCGGAGGACAGGACTATGGCTGGGCAGTGGGAGGACGGGACTGTGGCTGGAAGTGGGAGGATGGGACTTTGGCTGGATGTGCGAGGACGGGACTGTGGCTGGGCAGTTAGAGGACGGGACTGGGGCTGGGCGGTCAGAGGATGGGACTGTGACTGGGCAGTCGCAGGAAAGGACTGTGGCTAGGAAGTGAGATGATGGGACTTTGGCTGGACAGTGAGAGGACGGGACTTTTGCTGGGCGGTCGAAGGACGGGACTGTGGCTGGAAGTGCGAGGATGGGACTGGGGATGGCCAATTGAACGACGGGACTGTGGCTGGAAATGGAAGTGGCAGTGGCAGTGGCAGTGGCAGTGGCAGTGGCAGTGGCAGTGGCAGTGGCAGTGGCAGTGGCAGTGGGAGGATGGGACTGGGCCTGGATGTGCGAGGACAGGACTGTTGCTTGGCGGTCGGTGGAAGGGGACTGTGGCTGGAAGTGGAAGGATGGGACTGTGGCTAGGCAGTTGGAGGACGGGACTGTGGCTGGGCGGTTGGTGGATCAGGATTGTGGCTGGCAGTCGGTGGACAGGATGTTGGCTGGGCGGTCGGAGGATGGGACTGTAGCTGGACGTGCGAATACGGGACTGTGGCTGGGCGGTTAGAGGATGGGACTGTGGCTGGGAAGAGTGAGGACAGTACTGTGGCTGGAAGTGGGAGGACGGGACTGTAGCTGGGCATTTAGAGGACAGGACTGTGGCTGGGCGGTCGGAGGACGGGACTGTGGCTGGAAGTGCGAGGACGGGACTGTGGCCGGAAGTGCGAGGATGGGACTGGGGGACTATGGCTGGGAAGTTGGAGGACATGACTGTGGCTGGGCGGTCAAATGACGGGACTGTTGCTGGGCGCTAAAAGGACGAGACTGTGGCTAAGAAGACGGAGAACGGTATTGTGGCTGGGCAGTGGGAGGACAGGACATTGGCTGGGCGGTCAGAGGACGGGACTGTGGCTGGGCGTTCGGAGGACGGGAATGTGGCTGGGTAGTTGAAAAATGGGACTGTTGCTGGAAGTTGATGGACGGCACTGTGACTAGGCAGTGGAAGGATAGGACTGTGACTGGAAGTGGGAGGAAATGACAGTGGCTGGGCAGTTGGAGGACAGGACTGTGGCTGGGCAGTAAAAGGACGGGACTGTGGCTGGGCGGTCAAAGGACGGGACTCTGGCTGGAAGTGGGAGGACGCGACTTTGGCTGGGATGTGGGAGGACGGTACTGTGGCTAGAAGTAGGAAGACGGTACTGTGGCTGGGCAGTGGAAAGATAGGACTGTGACTGGAAGTGCGATGAAAAAGACTGTGACTGGGAAGTTGGACGACAGGACTGTGGCTGTGCAGTAAAAGGACGAGACTGTGGATGGGCGGTCAAAGCACGGGACTGTGGTTTGGAAGAATGAGGACAATAGTGTAGCTGGAAGTGGGTGGACATGACTGTGACTGGGCAGTGGGAGGATGGGACTGTGGCTGGAAGTGCGAGGACGGGACTGTGGCTGGGCAGTGAGAGGACAGGGACTGTGGCTGGAAGTGGGAGGACGGGAATGTGGCTAGAAGTGGGAGGACGGGACTGTGGCTTGGATGTGGGAGGACGGGACTGTGGCTGGAAGTGCGAGGACGGGACGGTGGTTGGGCAGTGGGAGGACAGGGACTGTGGCTGGAAGTGGAGGACGGCACTTTGGCTAGGATGTGCGAGGATGGGACTGTGGCTGGAAGTGGGAGGACGGGACTGTGGCTGGAAGTGTGGCTTGGCGGTCGGAGGACTAAACTGTGGCTGAAAGTGGGAGGCCGGGACAATGGCTGGGCAATTGAAGGATGGGACTGTGGCTGGAAGTGCTAGGACGGGAGTGTGGCCTGGCAGTTGGAGGATGGGACTGTGGCTGGGTAGTTAGAGGACAGGACTGTGGCTGGGTTGTCGGAGGACAGGACTGTGGCTGGGCAGTCGAAGGACGGGACTGTGGCCGGAATTGCGAGGATGGGACTGGGGATGGCCGATCGAAGGACGGGACTGTGGCTGGAAATGGAAGTGTCAGGGGCAGTGGCAGTGGCAGTGGGAGGACGGGACTGGGGCTGGATGTGCGAGGACAGGACTGTTGCTTGGCGGTCGGTGGAAGGGGACTGTGGCTGGAAGTGGAAGGACGGGACTGTGGCTAGGCAGTTGGAGGACGGACTGTGGCTGGGCTGTCGGTGGATCGGGATTGTGGCTGGGCAGTCGGTGGACAGGTTGTTGGCTGGGCGGTCGGAGGATGGGACTGTAGCTGGAAGTGCGAGGACAGGACTGTGGCTGGGAAGAGTGAGGGCAGTACTGTGGCTGGAAGTGGAGGACGGGACTGTGGCTGGAAGTGGGAGGAGGGGACTGTAGCTGGGCAGTTAGAGGACGGGACTGTGGCTGGGCGGTTGTACGACGGAACTGTGGCTGGAAGTGGTAGGATGTGACTTTGGCTGGATGTGCGAGGAGGGGACTGTAGCTGGGCAGTTGGAGGACGGGACTGTGGCTGGGCGGTCGGAGGACAAGACTGTGGTTGGGCGGTCGTACGACGGAACTGTGGCTGGAAGTGGGAGGATGTGACTTTGGCTGGATGTGCGAGGACGGGACTGTGGCTGGGCAGTTAGAGGACGGGACTGTGGCCGGAATTGCGAGGATGGGACTGGGGATGGCCGATCGAAGGACGGGACTGTGGCTGGAAATGGAAGTGTCAGTGGCAGTGGCAGTGGGAGGACGGGACTGCGGCTGGATGTGCGAGGACAGGACTGTTGCTTGGCGGTCGGTGGAAGGGGACTGTGGCTGGAAGTGGAAGGACGGGACTGTGGCTAGGCAGTTGGAGGACGGGACTGTGGCTGGGCTGTCGGTGGATCGGGATTGTGGCTGGGCAGTCGGTGGACAGGTTGTTGGCTGGGCGGTCGGAGGATGGGACTGTAGCTGGAAGTGCGAGGACAGGACTGTGGCTGGGAAGAGTGAGGACAGTACTGTGGCTGGAAGTGGAGGACGGGACTGTGGCTGGAAGTGGGAGGAGGGGACTGTAGCTGGGCAGTTAGAGGACGGGACTGTGGCTGGGCGGTTGTACGACGGAACTGTGGCTGGAAGTGGTAGGATGTGACTTTGGCTGGATGTGCGAGGAGGGGACTGTAGCTGGGCAGTTGGAGGACGGGACTGTGGCTGGGCGGTCGGAGGACAAGACTGTGGTTGGGCGGTCGTACGACGGAACTGTGGCTGGAAGTGGGAGGATGTGACTTTGGCTGGATGTGCGAGGACGGGACTGTGGCTGGGCAGTTAGAGGACGGGACTGTGGCCGGAATTGCGAGGATGGGACTGGGGATGGCCGATCGAAGGACGGGACTGTGGCTGGAAATGGAAGTGTCAGTGGCAGTGGCAGTGGGAGGACGGGACTGCGGCTGGATGTACGAGGACAGGACTGTTGCTTGGCGGTCGGTGGAAGGGGACTGTGGCTGGAAGTGGAAGGACGGGACTGTGGCTAGGCAGTTGGAGGACGGGACTGTGGCTGGGCTGTCGGTGGATCGGGATTGTGGCTGGGCAGTCGGTGGACAGGTTGTTGGCTGGGCGGTCGGAGGATGGGACTGTAGCTGGAAGTGCGAGGACAGGACTGTGGCTGGGAAGAGTGAGGACAGTACTGTGGCTGGAAGTGGAGGACGGGACTGTGGCTGGAAGTGGGAGGACGGGACTGTAGCTGGGCAGTTAGAGGACGGGACTGTGGCTGGGCGGTTGTACGACGGAACTGTGGCTGGAAGTGGTAGGATGTGACTTTGGCTGGATGTGCGAGGAGGGAACTGTAGCTGGGCAGTTTGAGGACGGGACTGTGGCTGGGCGGTTGTACGACGGAACTGTGGCTGGAAGTGGGAGGATGTGACTTTGGCTGGATGTGCAAGGACGGGACTGTGGCTGGAAGTGGAGGACGGGACAGTGGCTGGAAGTGGGAGGAGGGGACTGTAGCTGGGCGGTCGGAGGAAGGCACTGTGGCTGGGCGGTCGTACGACGGAACTGTGGCTGGAAGTAGGAGGATGGGACTGTGGCTGGGTGGTCAGAGGACGGGACTGTGGCTGGGCGTTTGGAGGACGGGACTGTGGCTGGGTAGTTGAAAAAGGGGACTGTTGCTGGAAGTTGATGGACGGGACTGTGACTAGGCAGTGGAAGGATAGGACTGTGACTGGAAGTGGGAGGAAAGGACTGTGGCTGGGCAGTAGGAGTTCTGGGATTGTGGCTGGAAATGAGAGTGGCAGTGGGAGGACAGGACTGGGGCTGGATGTGCGAGGACAGGACTGTTGCTGGGCAGTTGGAGGACGGGACTGTGGCTGGGAAGTGGGATAATGGGACTTTGGCTGGAAGTGGGAGGACGGGACAGTGGCTGTACAGTCGGTGGACGGGACTGTGGCTGGACAGTGGGAGGATGAGACTGTAGCTGGAAGTGCGAGGATGGGACTGTGGTTGGGCGGTCGGAGTACGGGACTGTCGCTGGGCAGTTGAAGGACTGTGGCTGGAAGTGCGAGGACGGGACTGTAGCTGGTAAGTTGGAGGACATGACTTTGGCTGGGCGGTCAAATGACGGGACTGTTGCTGAAAGTGGAAGGACGGGACTGTTGCTGAAAGTGGAAGGACGGGACTGTGGCTGGAAGTGGGAGGACGGGACTGTGGCTGGGATGTGGGAGGACAGGACTGTGACTGGAAGTGGAGGACGGCACTTTGGCTGGGAGGTCGGAGGACGAGACTGTGGCTGGGCGGTCGGTGGACGGGATTGTGGCTGAGCAGTCCGAGGATGGGACTGTAGCTGGAAGTGTCACAGCCCTTCAGGGTGAAACGGATTGATTTTGGGTTGGCTGTAAAAAAAGATAAACTACATTTGAAAAAAAACATTCAGCCTCTTAGTTATAGGACCCCTGAGGTGATCCTGGGTCTTCCAATGGATGAAAGCGTGGACATGTGGTCTCTTGGATGCGTTTTGGCTTTCATGTACCTTAAAGAACCGCTCTACTCAATCAACTCTGAATATGTGACTCTTAAGGCCATTTTACAGATGCAAGGACAGCCTCCTGACTGTGTACTGAAAAGAGGAATTAACGTAAAGCATTTTTTTAACAAGATCATAGGGTCTCCAAAACTTATGTTTAGAATAAAAACATCCGGTGAGTATTATGTGCCAATGTCATTTAAACAAAATGTCCATCAGGGTGCTGATAAGATCATCAACAGTCTCGATGACCTGCCAACGATGAGACCGGCGATTACGAATCCAGATGAACGGAAGGATACACAGGAATTTATAAACCTGCTGAAGAAGATGCTGCACGTGGATCCAAAAAAACGGATCAGCCCCAGAAAAGCTCTCAAACACAGTTTTATAACCATGAAACACTTCTCTGGTTGTAAAAACAGCCCCTATGTAAAATCAGCTCATAAAACTATGGAAATGGCGCAGTTTAGGAAGTCAGCAGTTGAGCCGCTTGTAAAATCCATTGAAGTCGAACATAAGAAAACACAGTCTAGTGAAACAACAGAAAATACTGAAGATGAAACCTCACAAACAAAAACTGACAACACAACAGTTTCTGAAAGCTCTCAAGAACTTCCTGAAACAAATAAAGTTACCAAATCTGCAGAAGAAGGAAAATCTGATCAAACCTTTTCACAGGTATCTGAGAAAATATGTCATCACGAGGACACGAAAGAAAAGATAACAAAAATATATTCAAACGATGAAGAGTGGAACGGGACTTTTATAACCGTGAAGCCGCGTTGTTCAGGTGTTGAATCGACCGAAGGAACTCGTGACAGATCTACATCTACCAAAAATGAAAAAAACATCAATAAAAGTTATTAAAAGCACCACAACAGCTGGAACATGTGAACAACTTCCTGCAAGAAGGAATGATCCTTCTTCCAACACAACAGAGAAACGTTTTGATCCAATCACAACTCAGAAGACCACAAAGATGTGTCAACTCAAGGAGTCAAAATCAAAGTTGGCAGGAAGATTTTCAAATGATGAAAAGTGGAACGGGACTTTGATAACCGTGAAGCCGTGTTATTCGGATATTAAACCGAGCGAAGGAACAAAATCAAAGTCCGCTGGTCAACGCTCCAACGGTCAGAGCTGCAATAAGACACATACTTTTACAAAGACCCGGCCAACAGCTGTTGAAAACACAGGAGACAAAACTGCAGCCAACATGAAAGTTGAATGTTCAACAAAACTCGGAGGCAAAACCAGAGATGCTGGAAGCACCAAGAAACACAGTTCTACAAACGAGGAAAAAACACCCAGCAAAGAAGAAAAACCTGTTTTTGTTGAGATTTAAACAAAACAAAAGTATTTGAGAAGGATTAGGAAGTTCTTCTCTGATTTATTTAAGTGTCTCCAGCCTTGGAGACACCAAAAACAACCAGAGAAGAAAACATGAGGATGTAGTAACTTTGGATGACGTGAACGGCCCTTAAAAGACGCTACGGAGTAACAGTCAAGCTTTATTCCCCAAAATGACTGAATAAAGAAATAAATCGTCTCCATTTGGACACCACGGTGGTGTGACGGTGAACACCGTCACCTCTGAAGAAGACGCTTTTTCATCCTTCCCGGAGCTGTTCTTTGTTCTCTGATCTTCTCCTTGTGCTTGTTTGGATTTTCTCCAGGTACTCGGGTTTCTCCCACATTAAAAAAACAACAAAAAATCAGACATTATGATGAGTATAACGTGAACTGAGGAGTGAGTGTCCACCTTTCTCTCTGTGAGGTCATGTGATACACTGACATACCTCGTAGTCTATGCCGAGAAGCTTGGATGAGGAGGAAAAGCGGATATTGGGATAAATTCAGTGCATATTTTCTGATATGAAAGAGAAGGAAGGAAGTATCTCACACCAGGAGTTTCAGGAGGACAACTGGAATGTACCATATTGACAACATTACATCCAGAACATTTAAAGGACTACAAGAGGAAAAACGTGTGATGATCAAAAGAATCAAAGTCTGGTGAGTTCACCAAGTTACAGTCAGCTGAACCTAGGAAAAACAACACCAGTACATTTATCTTGAGGAATTTTTTACATTTCTTTTTAATGTATTTATTCTTTTCTGTTTCTTTTCTGTTTCTGTTTCTATTCTGTTCTTTTCATCAATTACATTTTTCCATTAAATTGGGATCAGTGGTAAGCACTGTTGCCCCCCAGCAGGGGGTTCTGTTTTGTTTTTTTTTTGTTTGGTATTTTATTTCCTTTTTTTCCTGGAAGCTTTTCAAGCTTCGTTATCTTGTCAGTGTGTATCTCACGATACACCCCGAAATCGGACCTCTGCTTTGAACCATCACTAGTTTCACTAGGAGCAGTGGGCTGCTGTCCCAGCGCCCGGGGAGCAACTGGGAGTTAAGGGCCTTGCTCAGGGGCCCACAGTGATTCACCATTGTTGCCAGCCCAGGGACTTGAACCAGCAGGCATCTTTCTGTGTGGAGTTTGCATGTTCTCCCAACACTTGTGTGGAGTTTCTCCAGATACTCTGACTTCGTCCCACAGTTCAAAAATCATTCATATAGAAATAAAGAAGCTCCATTGGACTGTGTGATGGTTAACATTGTCCTTCCTCAAGCTTTTCAGAGTCAGAGTCAGAGTCAAGTTTATTGTCAATTCTACCACATGTGAGATACATACAGAGAATCGAAATTGCGTTACCCTCAAACCCTCGGTGCTACACAATAAATACATTTTAAACACAAAGTGCAGGTTAAAAAGAGACAAGAAACAAGAAACAAGTTGTGACATGACAACAACAGTTTTTCGGTTTGTTTAAAGTGACATGGTGCAAAGCAAGCAAGCGGTCCAGATCTGCCAAAATACAGATACTGAGATCAGAGTGAGTGAGGGGGGGGCAAGGCGGGAAACGGTGGAAGAGAAGAGAGAGTGTTGAGTGTCCTGACAGCCTGGAGGACGAAGCTGTCCTTCAGTCGGCTGGTTCTGGCTCGGAGGGTCCGCAGCCTCCTCCCTGAAGGCAGCAGACTGAAGAGGCTGTGTGACGGGTGGGTGGGGTCTCTCACAATGCTGAGGGCTTTACGAGTCAGACGGCTGCTGTAAATGTCCTGAAGTGAGGGGAGAGAGACACCAACGATCTTCTCAGCTGCTCTCACGACGCGTTGGAGAGATTTGCGGCAGGTTGCGGTGCAGGATCCGTACCACGCGGTGATGCAGCTGGTCAGGATGCTCTCGATGGTGCCTCTGTAGAAGGTGTACCTGATGGGGGCCGGGGCTCTGGCTCTTCGCAGTTTGCGGAGGAAGTAGAGGCGCTGCTGTGCCTTCTTGGCGAGTGATGCGGTGTTAACAGTCCAGGAGAGGTCCTCTGAGATGTGGACACCCAGGAACTTGGTGCTGCTCACCCTCTCCACAGCAGCACCGTTGATGGTCAGAGGAGCATGCTGGGTGTGTTGTCTCCTGAAGTCAACAACAATCTCCTTGGTCTTCTCCACGTTCAGGGAGAGATTGTTGTCGCTGCACCACTCAGCCAGGCGGCTCACTTCGCTTCTGTAGTTTGACTCATCGTTGTTGTTGATGAGACCCACCACAGTCGTGTCGTCCGCAAACTTTACGAAGAGGTTGGAGCTGTGAATCGGTGTGCAGTCGTGGGTCAGCAGGGTGAAGAGGAGGGGGCTCAGCACACATCCCTGGGGGGCCCCTGTGCTCAGTCTGATGGTGCTGGATGTGTTGCTGCCGACCCGTACTGCCTGTGGTCTCCCAGTCAGGAAGTCCAGCAGCCAGTTGCACAGCGAGGTGCTGATCCCCAGCTGGTCCAGTTTGTGAATGAGCTGCTGGGGGATGATGGTGTTGAATGCTGAACTGAAGTCGATGAAAAGCATTCTTACATAAGCGTTTCTGGTGTCCATATGTGTGAGGGCTGTGTGGAGGGCAGTGGAGATGGCGTCGTCAGTGGACCGGTTGGAGCGATATGCGAACTGGTAGGGGTCCAGAGAGGGGGGGAGAGCGGCCTTGATGTGATGCATGACTAGCCGTTCAAAGCACTTCATGATGATGGGAGTCAGTGCGACTGGACGGTAGTCGTTGGAGCAGGAGGGAGATGACCGTTTTGGGACCGGACGGATGTTGGTGGCTTTGAAGCACGTGGGAACCACCGCCTGACTCAGTGACATGTTAAAGATGTCTGTGAAGACATCCGTGAGTTCTCCTGCACAGTCTCTCAGTACACGACCAGGTATGTTGTCAGGACCCGGAGCTTTGCGGGCGTTGATCCTGCTGAGGGATCTCCTCACAATGTCCGGTGACAGCGTCAGCACCTGGTCGCCGGGAGGGGGTGGTGCTTTCTGTGCGACGATGGTGTTGTGTGCCTCGAAGCGGGCGAAGAATGTGTTCAGCTCATTCAGCAGGGATGTGCTGCTCTCACAGGTCTGCGGTGGGGGCTTGTAGTCCGTAATGGTCTGAATCCCTCGCCACAGGCTCCGTGTGTCCCTGCTGTTGCTGAAACGGCGGGCTATCCTCCTGGAGTACCGTCTCTTAGCCTCCCTGATGCCATGGGACAGGTTGGTCGTAGCTGTCTTTAGACCCACTTTGTCTCCAGCTCTGAAGGCAGCGTTTCGAGCCCTCAGGAGTCTGTGGACTTCCTTTGTCATCCACGGCTTCTGGTTGGCTCTGACTTTGATGGTTCTGGAGTCTGTTACATCATCGATGCACTTGGCGATGTAGGCGGTAACAGACTCTGTGTACTCCTGGAGGTCCGTGGTGTTGTTGATGGTGGCAGCTTCTCTGAACATGCTCCAGTCTGTGGTGTTGAAGCAGTCTCGAAGTGCCTCTGTGGACCCCTCTGGCCACACCCGGACCTGCTTCCAGACTGGTCTGACAACTTTAACCAGTGGCCTGTATGCTGGCAGTAGCATGACAGTGATGTGGTCTGAGGCACCGAGGTGGGGGAGGGGGTGGGCTTTGTAGGCTGTCTTGTTGTTGGTGTAGACTTGGTCCAGAATGTTGTCTCCTCGCGTGGGGAACTTGATGTGGTGGTGAAGATTTGAAAAGATGGTCCTTGGGTCTGCGTGGTTGAAGTCCCCCGCCAGGATGAGGAAGGCCTCAGGGTGGGCTGTCTGCTGCTCGCTGATCCGCTGGTACAGCTCGGTCAGCGCCTCTCTCCTGGTGTGGGTGGAGGGGCTGGGGGGGATGTAAACAGCAGTGAGTAGTATGACCGAGTATTCGCGCGGTAGATAGAAAGGACGACATTTAATAATCATAAACTCCGCCAGGGGTGAGCAGTGTTTGCAGACCACCACAGCATCTCTACACCAAGCATCACGGAGGAAAACACAAAGGCCGCCGCCGCGGCCCTTACCTGCCTCGGTGTGTGCTCGGTCCGCCCGGTAGCAGGTCAGCTGGTCGAGCTGGATGGCGTGGTCCGGTATGCTGTCGTTGAGCCATGTTTCCGTGAACACAAAAACACAGCTCTCTCTCACGGTCCTCTCGGCGGAGCAGAGTAATCGGATGTGGTCCAGTTTGTTGTCCAGCGAACGAACGTTGGCCAACACGATGGAGGGAACCGTCGGTTTGTTCGGGTTCTCCGCCAGTCTCGTCCGGATACCGGCTCGCTTGCCCCTCTTCTGCTTCCTGTAGCGCCGCTTGTGGCGCTTCCATTGCGGCGGAGGTCGAGGCGCGGGGGACGGCGGAAGTGGTGGTTCCCGGAGCAGACCGCGTTCCCGAAGTTGGCCGGCGAGTTCAGAGTTCAGCTCGACAGTGTAGCTGTTTCCAACGTCGAGCAGAAACCCCCGGCTGTACTTTGGTTTGGTATGCATATGACTTGTCAAAACACAACTTTGGTGACAAAAACACGAACGAAAAACACGAAACGTCGCACCGTCGGGAGAGAGAGAAGCCGCAGCGTGAGGCACGCGCCGCCATCCCGGAACCGGAAGTCTTTGGCTGTTTTTGCGAGGTGTGACAGCGTGAATGGTGGTTTGTCTCTCTCGTGCTTGTGGAGTTGCATCAGGAAGGGCATCCGGCGTAAAAACGGACCAAATCAATGTGCGGACTATGTGAACCGCTGTGGAGACCCTCTGCTCAGGGGATTAAACCCAAATGGTTGATGATTCATTCACTTAGTTTGTTATTTGTCCACATGAATGACATGCATGAAGGAGCCTAAAACTGTACTGACTTGCCAACCATCTTCTCATTTTAAATGCATATTATAATAAATAAATGCAACCTTTGCCTTTGTAAAAAATATATTTAGCTTGAAAAAAGTCATGATGAAGTTCTGGTTTATTCTGCCATGTATATTTTCATATTTTAATATTGATTTTGAATCTGAAAACATACAATCTGAAACATGAAATTAGCTATATTACCAACTCTTTATTTTAAAGTGCTATTTTATTATTTTAGTCTTATTCGTTTATTGCGGTCACCTAGACGTTAAAATATGTTTATACAGAGGTATTAGATACTTTTTTCCACAACAACGTCTACACATATGAAACCGGGTTTTAATAAAAGGATTTTCATTATAAAATATGTGACCTTGAAAATCGTGGGAGGCGCACAAAAAATAAGAATTTATATTATTGGACAAGAAAAATAGATTGAATTATATGACAGTTTGATGAATTAGTGTGACACCGGGCTGTTGCAGGACAAAGACTTTAGATGCTGCAGTTTCATGATGAAACTGAACTGAAGCGCTTCTTTTTCCAAACTGGCAGCCGGTCGCTCCATTTGGAAACATGTAAATCTGTATTTAATATGTTTCCTAACACTGATAAAACAATTGTGAATATTAAAACAGAATATGTACTGATTTAATAGGATGTTATATTTGATGATGTTTGAGAGTAAAACCGTGTTCAAAGTTGTTGTCAAGGATTCGTTCACATCCAAAGGACGATATAAACCTTTAATGTCACAAATGTTTAAACATCTTTTGCAGACATTTTGTCCACAATTGTCCAAAATCAAAATCAGACTTTTTGAAGATGCTTTTGTGGTTACGCTTTGAAATCAGGCCAAACACACTAAATATGAGAACCACACTCTTGATTTCAGTCAATAAACAACTGATCTCCTCTTCCTCACTGGAGCTCTGGACCTTCCCGAACCAGCCGAGGTGCCGTACTCCAAGTTCCAGATGTTCCCAGAGGATGTGTTCGTGACCGGGCTGCCAGAGGGAATCCAGCGTACATACAGCTGTCCTTCAGTTAAATTTAATACTTTATTTTACTACCTTCAGAATATTTTTAAAGCCATCTTGACACTGAGCACACATTTATTTCACTTTGTGAATAAAAATAAAACAAAGTACATAAAATACGCAGTGAGAAGAAAGTTCCAGCACACTGGCTTGAATTGACTGTATGAAGTGTTGATGCGTTACGAACTGGCATCTGCTCGTTTAACTGTTGCTGATGTCACTTCACAAACTGGCCTCCACTACATGAACTGGTGACCTGCTATTGTTTGATTTTAACATCAACTTGTGCTACAGGCCTGATAGGAACTCATGAGCATAAAGGATCTGATGTGCAAGTGTCTTATTTGCGGGGCCTTTTCTTGAGTCTTGATCGAGGCTCTCATCAAACATCAACACGAGTGGCCCAGCCTTGTTGAAGCCACCAACAAGATGTTTTTATTAAGAATGAAGCTAATCCTAATCTGGTGATGAACCCGGTTTTGTCCTTACCACACGTGAATGACTTCATGATGTCAGAGTCGGGAAACATTTCATTAAATAGCTTCACAATTCCTTCATTGGAGTTCAATGAGTGGTGTTTAACTGCAGTGTTCAGACACTGCTCTGTATGAGATCACGTATGAGATCACGTATGAGATCACGTATGAGATCACGTATGAGATCATGTATGAGATCATGTATGAGATCACGTATGAGATCACGTATGAGATCACGTATCAGATCACGAATCAGATCACGTATGAGAGCACGTATGAGATCAAGTATGAGATCAAGTATGAGTTCAAGTATGAGATCACGTATCAGATCACGTATCAGATCACGTATCAGATCACGTATCAGATCACGTATCAGATCACGTATGAGATCAAGTATGAGATCACGTATGAGATCACGTATGAGATCACGTATGAGATCAAGTATGAGTTCACGTATGAGATCACGTATGAGATCCCGTATGAGATCAAGTATGAGATCACATATGAGATCAAGTATGAGTTCACGTATGAGATCACGTATGAGTTCACGTATGAGATCACGTATGAGATCACGTATGAGATCAAGTATGAGATCACATATGAGATCAAGTATGAGTTCACGTATGAGATCACGTATGAGATCACGTATGAGTTCACGTATGAGATCACGTATGAGATCACGTATGAGATCACGTATGAGATCAAGTATAAGATCATGTATGAGATCAAGTATGACATCACATATGAGATCAAGTATGAGATGAAGCCTGGAAATGGAAGAGGACGAGTGCGGGTGGTCCACAGAAACCTCCTCCTGCCATGCAACTTCTTACCGGTGGATAAAGAAAGCTTACAAACTAAGAAGAGAAGGAAGAGACAAAGAAACAACAAAGAACAACATCCACAAAAGGAGCAAGTGCACAGTTCAGAGGATGATGATGACTGGAGGGGAATCACAGGATGGACGAGAGATCACCAGGAACAAGGTGTCCAGCATCTGAGGGGAAATGGAGCCACAAACGGATTCAGGAAACACTGCAGCATGATACCAGGACCTTGAGGATGAAGATGATGAAGATGATGGGAGGGACCAGCTCAGTGAGGACACGGAGACAGCAGAGAGTTAGGAACAATTATATTAGTAATTGACTTTTATCTACACTTTACATTACATAATACTCATGTCAAAGTATGATTTTTTTAAGAAGAGTATGTTGACCACTGCAGGAGTTAGAGCAGTTTTATGTAGGATAGGTTGCTTTATGTTGGTCAACTAACTTTTTAAATGGCAGGATAAAGGTCGTTGGTAAAACGCAGATGGTGCAACGTCTAAACATTAACGGCAATCAAACAATATATGAAAAACAAATACAATAAAAATTAAGACTGATTCTTCCTCAAACATCAAAATCAAAATGTAACTTTGTCAAAAATGGGACTGTGATAAAGTAGGTGATATTTATTATATTCACCACTTGCCACTTCATCCTTCACATTATATTTTATCTTTACATTTGTTTAATTTGCTTTAATTAGGTGTCCAAGCCTGCTGAGCATTGCAGGAACCAGTGATGCACTAACATCACAGTTCACAGCACTCAAGCAATTTTCTATTTAATATTATTATTATTATTATTAATTATTATTAAGGGGTGCCAATTTTTTACATTGGAAGTATAGTTTTTGAGAAGTGCCAATGTGAAACATTGGAAGACCCGTATTGCTGTTGCCCATATTTATTCTTTCTTCCGTCTGTATTCTTCTGCTTTTCCTGCTTCCAGACAGATTTTTGGCCTTTTCATGCCCTGAAATTTTGAGAAAAGCCCAACAAAAAGTACCAGAAAATGACCGACTTGATTGAACGCAGTGCGGTATGAATTTTGGTGCTGATCGGTCAAACAAGATTCCCATCATTTCCAAAAATGTCATTTTGAAACACAATCCACACTGAATAGGATTTGGCCGAGAGACTGCAAAAGCGCAGCTCTCTTTGGAGGCCTACTGACTGGCCCTACTTTATCATAGAGAAACCATTCCAGCTGTGAACTAGTCATGACATTTTGGACCACATTATATTGAAGATGTGTGTCAATGCAGCCTTCGATCTTAAAAAATGTCTGTTAAAGTTTATGTTTTTGTTTTTATAGACTCTTTTTCACAGCTCTGCACTCTAGCTCAGTGTTTCCCATCCCAATCCTGGTCCTCGGGGAACTCTGTCCTGCATGTTTTACACGTCTCCGTGCATAAACATACCTGATTCTAATGAACGGTCCTCATCAGCTTGTCATCAACATCTACACAACTCTGTTGACGACACTGCTACTTGTATCACGGTGTGCTGAAGCAGGAAAGCATCTAAAACATGCATTTTATTTTTATTTTACTCCCCACTTGTCACTTCATCTTTCACATTACATTCTATGTTTAACAGACCTAAATGAGGCTGAAAGTATTACTGAACAAGAACTTTAAGGCAACAAAACCTTGAATTTACAATAACCATCTTGAGTCAGTTGTTGTGGATCAAGGAATTGAACCCCAGAGCAGAGAGCCAAGGAAAGTGGAACTGATTTATTTATAACAAGGAACAAAACTATTGCAGTCCAACCAGGCAGGAACAAAGCTTGGCAGAAGTAGAATCCCCATAGCTGAACTGGACTGGACTCTTGGAACCGGACGGAATCTTCTGGCAAACAGGAGTGGTGAGAAGGCCTGGTAAATAGGTTGAGGCTGATGAGGGGATCGAGTGTCCGAAGTGGCTGACCACGCCCCTGCCATCCTCATGGTCTGCAACACAAAAAAGGGGAGGGGGAAAACACCACGGAGTCTCCACAACCATCACATCAGTTGCAAGACTAAATAAAGTCATGGTGTGACTCTGACCATTAATGAAAGCATAAGGACCACGAAACATAGTCTTACAACCACGCTTCCTCGCCTGTTCAACTTTGGGCCGTACCACTTTCCTTGCTTCTCTGTCTTCTTTGATGAGGTCTTCTGCAAACCGAATGTTGAGGTCTCTAAGGACAGGATGATGTTTAGTCATTCACCAAAGCTCATCTCAGTATCTCCTTCCTGTGAACTGAGCAATGATCTGACGGGGGCGGTTGACATCGGTTGGGCCCTGCCGGTGGACCGTGTTGAGAACGTAGTCCACCTTCTCCGTCCATTGTGGTGCGATCTTTGTGATGATATCTGCCACAATCTCTCGAGTGTTTTCACCGTTTTCTACTTAAACAACAATTTAGTCTCAAGTTCCATCTTCTTTTGTATTTTTCTATTTCTAATGTTTTCTTTTCCACCTCTGACGCTCTCTTATCTAACTCCGCGTTTTTCTTTCTCAGATGTTTCATATCTTCTTCCAGCTTTTTGCTTCTATCTTTACATTCTTGGATTTCAGCAGAATTAAACTCCACAGCTTTGGCGATATTAGATACAGTCAGAGTATTTTCCTGTAACTTAGATTTAAAGTCGGTCATCATGTCTTTGAGGGTGTCAACTGCAGCTGAGATTGTGGCGTTGGAGTCTGCAGCAGCTCCGACAGAAGTGGTTTCATCTGGTCTTGGTTTTTTCTGCAGCGCTGGTGGTTTCAAAGGCGAGGTTAAGCTGTTTTTTGTGCCCTTTGCATTTGTTTCCATGTCCTCAGGCATGCAGGAGTCATGTGGAAACAGCGTTTTAGCTTTGGCATTGGAGTTGGCCATGTTCGTACATTAGTTATTTAGCCTGTTATGCGATCCCCAGCCGGTTCTTAAACTTGCTTTAATTATCCAGATATCCAATCGATAGTCGGTCTTGTAGATGTTCAGTCCTAAAATAGCATTTTCAAGGTTCTGCTGCGCAGAACACTTACCATACGTTTGCTCCTTCGCCATCTCGCCCGGAACTCATTTGTAAATGTGACTGTGATGACGTCAGTGCCTCGCCACAACTCACTGCCCCTCGGATATCCATGGCAACCGAATGAGCGTTCTTTCAAGTGGATGATGACGCACACCGCGGAGGGAACTTCACCGTGACGTCAATCTGTCTGTTGTGTTTTCGCGGGAGTTGTCTATATAAGACGGAGGAGCGTTTGTCTTCTCAGTTCCGTTATTACAGCTGCACAGAAAAGACGTCTGAGCGACAACAGAACTACTCGCCTTAAACGGTAAGAAAACTTATAAAAAAGATGTCCAAACTATTCAAGCGAATAAAGAAAACCACGGAAACTTCTGTAAACAGTGAAAAAATGAGACGGGAGGACGAACGTAAAGCCTACGTGGAGCGCCTTATTGACATGTTTGTGAACGAGGCCGATAAAAAGTCATGTTTGAAACACCCTCCATTAACAGTTTGTAGGGTTAGAGAGGATCTGCTGATAAGAACCTGGGCTGAAGTTGAGGGGAAATATTTTGAAATTGTACCAGGCAGGTTAAAAACACTTCAAGCTTCAATCATGAAAGAGTTCTGCAAGTACATGGACTGTTCAGAAAGAGACGTGCTCAACTTCATTATGTTTCAAACATCTTCAGTAAATAATGCAATTATATCCTGCATCACAAAAGAGCTGCTGGATCCCTATAAGGAACCTGAATCAAGCTGGTTCTCATCTATACGTGAGGGCTTTGCCAGGATCTTCAGAAGGAATGAGAAGGAAAACCTGGAGTTGGTAAAGCTGGAAACAAACAATGAGCAGAAACAGGTGGACGACCCTGATGTTACTGAAGTTGCTGCGACCAGAACAACTAACTTAGAGTCTGCAGGACCAAGGGCAGAAGAATTTAAAACGGCCGTACAAGTACTTCTTTGGAAAATGGTTTTGTTGATTATGGAAAAGTCAAAGCTGGTCTTTTTCCACCAATTCATGTCATCAGTGACCGTCTGTTTGATCAAATCTGGACTGAAATTAGTCACAAAGTCTTTAAAATCCCCCCAGAAACCGTCAAAGGACTTGACAGGGACGTTCTAAAAGACTTGTATAAACAGTTTAGGTGTCCAATGGATTTGATCTTTTCCTTAGTGGTCAAAGACTCTGTAGCTGAAGGCTCGGTTGTGTACCTGGTCAAAAAACACTTACAGATTGCATCAAAGAAACCTCGCACCAACAGAAGGTCCTTGTTGTCACTCTTAAAATCCACCAAAAAACTCAGATATGTGGAAGCTGTTTTGGTGAAAATCAGACTCATTTCCAGTCGACATCTGGGAGTCCACGTTTGACCACGTGGGGACAAAAATCAAATCAGGTTAACCAGCACAAAATATAGGACAGAACCTTAACTTCAAATCCCATGTAGTGTTTGGATCTTCTCCTTTATGCAGATGGGATTTTTCCGGGTGATCCGGTTTCCTCCCAAAATAAAAAAAAAAAACATTGACAAGTTATTTTTGAAGAAGCCAGGACTCTTTCCAGTAAACCTTGTACCATAAAGGTTGTTGTCATGGTTAAATCAACCAAAAACCCAGAGGAAGTTCAACCTCCACCCTGATCAGTTTTTCAAGAAAATAAAATTAACTTGAGATCTATTCCTTCACAGCTCCTGCTTTTTATTGAACTGTTTAAACCAAATATCTTAACGGATCATGAAGAGGGACGCCACCTGCAGACAGAGAACTGCAAATGAAAGGTGTTTATAAACATTTAATAAGTTAAATATCCTGTTCAATTTAAAAATAAAATCTTTAAAATAAAGTCTTTATTTTTTGTAGGAATTTTACAGTTAAATTTAGATATGAATGAGGTTCTGCTTCCAGTTTCCATACTGTCATTGTATTGGAAAACAAAACAACACAAAACAAAAAAACAAACTATTTTACCCTGAATAATGTTATACAGTCCCTCCAAGGATTTTGTAATTGTGATTTTTCATGATTCAATCCCTGATTTTGTGGTGGTATTTCATAAAAATGTACAAGGATTTTGCAATATTTTCATTAAAACCCATGAATAAAAACTACATGTAGAAAGAAAAATGTGAATAAAAAACAAGCAGGCAGGTTAGAAGCACAGTCACGTCTGTCTTGTTTAAAACTTAAATACTCCGGCTTCCTCCCACAGTCCAAAAACATGCATTCTAGGTTGAAGGATAATTCTACATTGCCTGTAGGTGTGAATGTGATTGGTTGTCTGTCTGTGTCCCTGAGATGGACTGGTGATCTGTCCAGGGTGAACACCTCCCTTCCGGATGGGCTCCGACAGACCCCCGTGACCCAGAGAAGGAGTAAGCGGGTATAATGATTTCTGACTGCCCTGTTTGTTGTTGTCTTTGTATTTTTATGGTTTCTGTTTTGATTTGTGTTTTATTGGTCTGGTCCCTCTTTTTCTCTTCTGTACATGTTTGCAGACCAGAACCTCAGGAGCTGCATGCTGCCCTGCAGTCCCACCTCTGACCATCCCGGTGTTCGCCTCCACCTGTCTATATAGATGTCTGTGTTGGAGACCTGCTGACATCCTGACCTGCAGTCCCACCCTTTGACCATCCCGGTGTTCGCCTCCACCTGTCTATATAGATGTCTGTGTTGGAGACCCGCTGACATCCTGACCTGCAGTCCCACCTCTGACCATCCCAGTGTGGACCTCCACCTGTCTATATAGACGTCTGTGTTGGAGACCTGCTGACATCCTGACCTGCAGTCCCACCCTTTGACCATCCTGGTGTTCGCCTCCACCTGTCTATATAGATGTCTGTGTTGGAGACCTGCTGACATCCTGCCCTGCAGTCCCACCTCTGACCATCCCGGTGTTCGCCTCCACCTGTCTATATAGATGTCTGTGTTGGAGACCTGCTGACATCCTGACCTGCAGTCCCACCCTTTGACCATCCCAGTGTGGACCTCCACCTGTCTATATATACGTCTGTGTTGGAGACCTGCTGACATCCGGACCTGCAGTCCCACCCTCTGACCACCTAGGTGTGGACCTCCACCTGTCTATATAGACGTCTGTGTTGGAGACCTGCTGACATCCTGACCTGCAGTCCCACCCTCTGACCACCTCAGTGTGGACCTCCACCTGTCTATATAGATGTCTGTGTTGGAGACCTGCTGACATCCTGACCTGCAGTCCCACCCTCTGACCACCTCAGTGTGGACCTCCACCTGTCTATATAGATGTCTGTGTTGGAGACCTGCTGACATCCTGACCTGCAGTCCCACCTCTGACCATCCCGGTGTTCGCCTCCACCTGTCTCTATAGATGTCTGTGTTGGAGACCTGCTGACATCCTCAGTGTCTGCTGTCTTCACCTGTTTACATAGTCGTCTCTGTGGATCACCAACTATCCATACATACATGGAACTCTTAGTTCTGCTGCTGATGGATATTTACACTGATGTATCCTGTCTTTTGTACCTTTGACGGTGAGTCTGTGTCTCTCCTCTCTTTGTTCTTCCTGCTTTTTCTTTGCCACTGTTTGGCTTAAGGTTTTTCTCCCACTAGGGAAGTTTTTACCTGCCTGGGGTCATGTTCTGGATCTCTGGGTCTGGGTCTATGCGTGAATGAGTTTGATGGACTGATAAGAGAAATTTATACTCTTTGGCTGGTAAACACCAACAATCGGCAGAACCAAAATCATTCGTGAGCTGTTTTATTGTATCTGTGGGTTGCCAATTACTTTTATTGCTCATAATACAGGGATCTGTCCATTCATAGGTCGAGTTCTGTGTTAAACGCACCTCCTATTATCACTGGACAGTTGGAAATGTCTGAAATAGCTGAAAAACAATTGTGAAAGAATAACAGATCATAAGTAGTTATATATGCAGCAAAGCTTTGCATTAAGGGGGCAGTTGCACCCCGAACTGTGCTATAAAACTGCTGTACAGCCTGAACTAATAAAGACCTGATTGTAACAATGTGTCATTGTTTTTTAATTGCAAATTGAGAAGACATGATACAAGTTATTCCCAGAAGTCAAGCTGGCACAGGATGAGCATGAACATTCTTCCTCACTGTCAACCACCTCCTCCGTCTTCTTCTTCGTCCGTCTCCGGTTCGCAGCCTGTTTGGGTCGCAGCGCCCCCTCGGCAGTGACGTGCAGTCAGGGGAGTCATCAATGAAATATAAAATTAAAAATAAATTACATGGCTATATTTATTCAGCGTTAAAGTTATTTTTCATTTAACCTCACAAGTTTTTTCACATTTATCGTCGAAATGCTAAGAAGAGACGAGAATGAATAAATCCTGACTGAAATCCACGGTGGATTTCACAATCACTCTGCTGTGCTGCATGTTATGCAGTGCGACCGATTTGCTGTCTCTCTGCACGTCGCTCTTAAAATGTTCCAACACTGTTACTACATGAATTAATTTGAATTTGTTTAGCTGGTTTATAAAATGCGAAGCGTTTATTTTTTATTATCAACGTGTTGTATTCTAGTGCTGAGCGGTCATAAAACTGCTGCGCATAGCTGCAGAGGGAGGCTGCAGTTCTCCTGCCTCACTGCAGGGGGCGATAGTGATCCCAGGGATTCTCCTGGCAACTCCACGGCTGCCAAACAACAGAATTAATGACAGCATTAGATAAAGATAAGGAGACTTTTACCAACAATTATTGACGAGAATTACATTTTTTAAAGTTTAAACACACAAAACAACACCAAAACACATAAAATCACAAAATATGGCGGAAATAAGTGGAAGGAATTTAAACAGCGATTTAAAAGGAAGCACAAAGGTAGAATACATACAAATATACATAAATATATATATACATGCACACATCCTTAAACATTAAAGAAATGAAATAATTACAGAGTCGGATAGTTGTATAAAATGCAGGGAAATATAACAATGACTAAATAAACTGTCTCAGATACTGGGAATATCGCTCAAAATATCATATCTTGTTATGGTTTTATATGGTTTTATCCTCTGACGTATCTTCTGATGTGTCTTCTGACGTATCCTCTGACGTATCTTCTGATTTATCCTCTGATGTATCCTCTGACGTATCCTCTGACGTATCCTCTGAAGTATCTTCTGATGTATCCTCTGACGTATCCTCTGACGTATCTTCTGATGTGTCTTCTGACGTATCTTCTGACGTATCTTCTGATGTGTCTTCTGACGTATCCTCTGACATATCCTCTGATGTATCCTCTGACGTATCCTCTGACGTATCTTCTGATGTATCTTCGGATGTATCCTCTGACGTATCTTCTGATGTGTCCTCTGACGTATCCTCTGACGTATCCTCTGATGTATCCTCTGACGTATCCTCTGACGTATCCTCTGACGTATCCTCTGATGTATCCTCTGACGTATCCTCTGACGTATCCTCTGACGTATCTTCTGATGTGTCTTCTGACGTATCTTCTGATGTGTCTTCTGACGTATCCTCTGACGTATCCTCTTACATATCCTGACGTATCCTCTGAGGTATCCTCTGATTTTTCCTCTGACGTATCCTCTGATGTATGCTCTGATTGATCCTCTTACGTATCCTCTTATTTATCCTCTGACGTATCCGCTGATTTATCCTCTGATTTATCCTCTGACGTATCAACTGATTTATCCCTTGATTTATCCTCTGACGTATCCTCTGATTTATCCTCTGATCTATCCTCTTTTGTATTCTCTGACGTATCCTCTGACGTATCCTCTGACGTATCCTCTGACTTTTCCTCTGACGTATTCTCTGATTTATCCTCTGATGTATCCTCTGACGTATCCTCTGATTTATCTTCTGACGTATCCTCTGACGTATCCTCTGACGTATCCTCTGACGTATCCTCTGATTTATCTTTTGATTTATCCTCTGACGTATCCTCTGATGTATACTCTGATTTATGTTTGGACGTATGCTCTGACGTATCCTCTGATGTATCCTCTGATGTATCCTCTGATGTATCCTCTGACGTATCCTCTGATTTATCCTCTGATGTATCCTCTGACGTATCCTCTGACGTATCCTCTGAGGTATCCTCTGATTTATCCGCTGACGTATCCTCTGACGTATACTCTTATTTATGTTTGGATGTATGCTCTGACGTATCCTCTTATGTATCCTCTGAGAAATCCTCTGATTTATCCACTGACGTATCCTCTGACGTATCCTCTGACGTTTCCTCTGACTTATCCTCTGACTTATCCTCTGATTTATCCTCTGACGTATACTCTGATTAATTCTCTGACGTATCCTCTGATGTATCTTCTGAGTTATTCTCTCATGTATCCTCTGATTTATCCTCTGACGTATTATCTGATTTATCCTCTGACGTATCCTGTGATTTTTCCTCTGATGTATCCTCTGACGTATCCTCTGACGTATCTTTTGATGTATCCTATGACGTATCCTCTGACATAACCTATGACTAATCCTCTGATTTATCTTCTGACGTATCCTCTGATTTATCCTCTGAAGTATCCTCTGACGTATCCTCTAATTTATCCTATGAGGTATACTTTCATTTATGTTCGGACGTAAGCTCTGACGTATCCTCTGATGTATACTCTGATTTATGTTTGGACGTATGCTCTGACGTATCCTCTGATGTATCCTCTGATGTATCCTCTGATGTATCCTCTGACGTATCCTCTGATTTATCCTCTGATGTATCCTCTGACGTATCCTCTGACGTATCCTCTGAGGTATCCTCTGATTTATCCGCTGACGTATCCTCTGACGTATACTCTTATTTATGTTTGGATGTATGCTCTGACGTATCCTCTTATGTATCCTCTGAGAAATCCTCTGATTTATCCACTGACGTATCCTCTGACGTATCCTCTGACGTTTCCTCTGACTTATCCTCTGACTTATCCTCTGATTTATCCTCTGACGTATACTCTGATTAATTCTCTGACGTATCCTCTGATGTATCTTCTGAGTTATTCTCTCATGTATCCTCTGATTTATCCTCTGACGTATTATCTGATTTATCCTCTGACGTATCCTGTGATTTTTCCTCTGATGTATCCTCTGACGTATCCTCTGACGTATCTTTTGACGTATCTTTTGACGTATCCTATGACGTATCCTCTGACATAACCTATGACTAATCCTCTGATTTATCTTCTGACGTATCCTCTGATTTATCCTCTGAAGTATCCTCTGACGTATCCTCTAATTTATCCTATGAGGTATACTTTCATTTATGTTCGGACGTAAGCTCTGACGTATCCTCTGATGTATCCTTTCATTTATCCTCTGACGTTTCCTCTGATGTATCCTCTGATTTATCCTCTGACGTATTATCTGATTTATCCTCTGACGTATCCTGTGATTTATCCTCTGATGTATCCTCTGACATATCCTCTGATTTATCCTCTGACGTATCCTATGAATTATCCTCTGATTTATCCTCTGACGTATCCTCTGATGTATCCTCTGACGTATCTTCCGATGTATCCTTTGACAAATCCCATGACGTATCCTCTGATGTATCCTCTGACGTATCCTCTTATTTATCCTCTCACGTATCCTCTCACGTATCCTCTGACGTATCCTCTGACGTATCCTCTGACGTATCCTCTGATGTATCCTCTGACGTATCCTCTTACATATTCTCCGAATTATCCTCTGACATATCCTCTGACATATCCTCTGACATATCCTCTGACGTATCCTCTTACATATCCTGACGTATCCTCTGATGTATCTTCTGAGTTATTCTCTCATGTATCCTCTGATTTATCCTCTGACGTATTATCTGATTTATCCTCTGACGTATCCTGTGATTTTTCTTCTGATGTATCCTCTGACGTATCCTCTGACGTATCTTTTGACGTATCCTATGACGTATCCTCTGACATAACCTATGACTAATCCTCTGATTTATCTTCTGACGTATCCTCTGATTTATCCTCTGAAGTATCCTCTGACGTATCCTCTAATTTATCCTATGAGGTATACTTTCATTTATGTTCGGACGTAAGCCCTGACGTATCCTCTGATGTATCCTTTCATTTATCCTCTGACGTTTCCTCTGATGTATCCTCTGATTTATCCTCTGACGTATTATCTGATTTATCCTCTGACGTATCCTGTGATTTATCCTCTGATGTATCCTCTGACATATCCTCTGATTTATCCTCTGACGTATCCTATGAATTATCCTCTGATTTATCCTCTGACGTATCCTCTGATGTATCCTCTGACGTATCTTCCGATGTATCCTTTGACAAATCCCATGACGTATCCTCTGATGTATCCTCTGACGTATCCTCTTATTTATCCTCTCACGTATCCTCTCACGTATCCTCTGACGTATCCTCTGACGTATCCTCTGACGTATCCTCTGACGTATCCTCTGACGTATCCTCTGATGTATCCTCTGACGTATCCTCTTACATATTCTCCGAATTATCCTCTGACATATCCTCTGACATATCCTCTTACATATCCTGACGTATCCTCTGACGTATCCTCTGATTTATCCTCTTATTTATCCTCTGACGTATCCTCTGACGTATCCTCTCACGTATCCTCTGACGTATCCTCTGATGTATCCTCTGACGTATCTTCCGATGTATCCTTTGACAAATCCCATGACGTATCCTCTGATGTATCCTCTGACGTATCCTCTGACGTATCCTCTTATTTATCCTCTGACGTATCCTCTGACGTATCCTCTCACGTATCCTCTCACGTATCCTCTGACGTATCCTCTGACGTATCCTCTGACGTATCCTCTGACGTATCCTCTGATGTATCCTCTGACGTATCCTCTTACATATTCTCCGAATTATCCTCTGACATATCCTCTGACGTATCCTCTTACATATCCTGACGTATCCTCTGATGTATCCTCTGATTTATCCTTTGAAGTATCCTCGGAAGTATCTTCTGATTTATCCTCTGAGGTATCCTCTGATTTATGTTCGGACGTATGCTCTGACGTATCCTTTGCCGTATTATCTGATTTTTCTTCTGACGTACCCTCTGATGTATCCTCTGACGAATCCTCTGATTTATCCTCTGACGTATCCTCTGACGTATCCTCTGACGTATCCTCTTATTTATTCTTTGACGTATCATCTGACGTATCCTCTGACTTATCCTCATATGTATCTTCTGATGTATCCTCTGACAAATCCTCTGATTTATCCTCTGACGTATTTTCAGACAAATCTTCAGACGTATCCTTTGACGTATCCTCTGACGTATTCTCTGATTTATCCTCTGACGTATCTTCTGACGTATCCTCTGATTTATCCTTTGACGTATCCTCTGACGTATCCTCTGATGTATCCTCTGACGTATCCTCTGACGTATCCTCTGATTTATCCTCTGACGTATCCTCTGATGTATCCTCTGTCGTATCCTCTGACATATCCTCTCATTTATACTCTGACGTATCCTATGAATTATCCTCTGATTTATCCTCTGACGTATCCTCTTATGTATCCTCTGACGTATCTTCCGATGTATCCTTTGACGTATCCTCTGACATATCCTCTGATTTATCCTCTGACGTATCCTGAGATGTATCCTCTGATTTATCCCCCAACGTATCCGCTGATGTATCCTCTGACGTATTCTCCGAGTTATCCTCTGACATATCCTCTGACGTATCCGCTGATTTATCCTCATACGTATCCTCTGACGTATATTCTGATTTATCCTCTGATTTTTCCTCTGACGTATCCTCTGACGTATCCTCTGAGGTATCCTCTGATTTTTCCGCTGACATATCCTCTGATTTATCCTCTGACGTATCCTCTGACGTATCCTCTGATGTATCCTCTGATGTATCCTCTGACGTATCCTCTTACATATTCTCCGAGTTATCCTCTGACTTATCTTCTGACAAATCCTCTGACGTATCCTCTGACGTATCCTCTGACGTATCCTCTGATTTATCTTCTGACGTATCCTCTGACGTATCCTTACATATCCTCTGACGTATCCTCTGATGTTTGCTCTGACGTATCCATTTACATATTCTCCGAGTTATCCTCTGACTTATCTTCTGACAAATCCTCTGACGTATCCTCTGACGTATCCTCTGACGTATCCTCTGATTTATCTTCTGACGTATCCTCTGACGTATCCTTACATATCCTCTGACGTATCCTCTGACGTATCCTCTGACGTATCCTCTGACATATCCTCTGACGTATCCTCTTACATATCCTGACGTTTCCTCTGACGTATCCTCTGAGGTATCCTCTGATTTTTCCTCTGACGTATCCTCTGATGTATGCTCTGATTGATCCTCTTACGTATCCTCTTATTTATCCTCTGACGTATCCGCTGGTTTATCCTCTGACTTATCAACTGATTTATCCCTTGATTTATCCTCTGACGTATCCTCTGATTTATCCTCTGATCTATCCTCTTTTGTATTCTCTGACGTATCCTCTGACGTATCCTCTGACTTTTCCTCTGACGTATTCTCTGATTTATCCTCTGATGTATCCTCTGACGTATCCTCTGATTTATCTTCTGACTTATCCTCTGACGTATCCTCTGACGTATCCTCTGATTTATCTTTTGATTTATCCTCTGACGTATCCTCTGATGTATACTCTGATTTATGTTTGGACGTATGCTCTGACGTATCCTCTGATGTATCCTCTGACGTATCCTCTGATGTATCCTCTGACGTATCCTCTCATTTCTCCTCTGATGTATCCTCTGACGTATCCTCTGACGTATCCTCTGAGGTATCCTCTGATTTATCCGCTGACGTATCCTCTGACGTATACTCTGATTTATGTTTGGATGTATGCTCTGACGTATCCTCTTATGTATCCTCTGAGAAATCCTCTGATTTATCCACTGACGTATCCTCTGACGTATCCTCTGACGTTTCCTCTGACTTATCCTCTGACTTATCCTCTGATTTATCCTCTGACGTATCCTCTGATTAATTCTCTGACGTATCCTCTGATGTATCCTCTGAGGTATCCTCTGACGTATCTTCTGAAGTACCCTCTGATGTATCCTCTGACGTATCTTCTGACTTATCCTCTGATGTATCCTCTGATTTATCCTCTTACGTTTCCTCTTATTTATCCTCTGACGCATCCGCTGATTTATCCTCTGATTTATCCTCTGATTTATCCTCTGACGTATCCTCTGTTTTATCCTCTGATTTATCCTCTGTTGTATTCGCTGACGTATCCTCTGACATATCCTCTGACTTTTCCTCTGACGTATTCTCTGATTTATCCTCTGATGTATCCTCTGACGTATTCTCTGATTTATCCTCTGACTTATCCTCTGATGTATCCTCTGACGTATCCTCTGATTTATCCTCTGACGTATCCTCTGACGTATCCTCTGACGTATCCTCTGATTTATCTTTTGATTTATCCTCTGACGTATACTCTGATTTATGCTCTGACGTATCCTCTGATGTATCCTCTGACGTATCCTCTGATTTATCCTGTGATGTATCCTCTGACAAATCCTCTGACGTATTTTCTGACGTATCCTCTGATGTATCTTCTGATTTTTCCTCCGAGGTATCCTCTGATTTATGCTCTGATTGATCCTCTTACGTATCCTCTTATTTATCCTCTGACGTATCCGCTGGTTTATCCTCTGACTTATCAACTGATTTATTCCTTGATTTATCCTCTGACGTATCCTCTGATTTATCCTCTGATCTATCCTCTTTTGTATTCTCTGACGTATCTTCTGACGTATCCTCTGACTTTTCCTCTGACGTATTCTCTGATTTATCCTCTGATGTATCCTCTGACGTATCCTCTGATTTATCTTCTGACGTATCCTCTGACGTATCCTCTGACGTATCCTCTGATTTATCTTTTGATTTATCCTCTGACGTATCCTCTGATGTATACTCTGATTTATGTTTGGACGTATGCTCTGACGTATCCTCTGATGTATCCTCTGACGTATCCTCTGATGTATCCTCTGACGTATCCTCTCATTTATCCTCTGATGTATCCTCTGACGTATCCTCTGACGTATCCTCTGACATATCCTCTGAGGTATCCTCTGATTTATCCGCTGACGTATCCTCTGACGTATACTCTGATTTATGTTTGGATGTATGCTCTGACGTATCCTCTTATGTATCCTCTGAGAAATCCTCTGATTTATCCACTGACGTATCCTCTGACGTATCCTCTGACGTTTCCTCTGACTTGTCCTCTGACTTATCCTCTGATTTATCCTCTGACGTATCCTCTGATTAATTCTCTGACGTATCCTCTGATGTATCCTCTGAGGTATCCTCTGACGTATCTTCTGAAGTACCCTCTGATGTATCCTCTGACGTATCTTCTGACTTATCCTCTGATGTATCCTCTGATTTATCCTCTTACGTTTCCTCTTATTTATCCTCTGACGCATCCGCTGATTTATCCTCTGATTTATCCTCTGATTTATCCTCTGTTGTATTCGCTGACGTATCCTCTGACATATCCTCTGACTTTTCCTCTGACGTATTCTCTGATTTATCCTCTGATGTATCCTCTGACGTATTCTCTGATTTATCCTCTGACTTATCCTCTGATGTATCCTCTGACGTATCCTCTGATTTATCCTCTGACGTATCCTCTGACGTATCCTCTGACATATCCTCTGACATATCCTCTGATTTATCTTTTGATTTATCCTCTGACGTATACTCTGATTTATGCTCTGACGTATCCTCTGATGTATCCTCTGACGTATCCTCTGATTTATCCTGTGATGTATCCTCTGACAAATCCTCTGACGTATTTTCTGACGTATCCTCTGATGTATCTTCTGATTTTTCCTCCGAGGTATCCTCTGATTTATGTTTGGACGTATGCTCTGACGTATCCTCTGCCGTTTTATCTGATTTATCTTCTGACGTATCCTCTGACGTATCCTCTGATTTATTCTCTGACGTATCCTCTGATTTATCCTTTGATTTTTCCTCTGATGTATCCTATGACGTATCCTCTGATGTATCTTCTGACGTATCCCATGACGTATCCTCTGATGTATCCTGTGACGTATCCTCTGATTTATCTTCTGATGTATCCTCTGACGTATCCTCTGATGAATCCTCTGACGTATCCTCTGAGGTATCCTCTGATTTATCCGCTGACGTATCCTCTGATTTATGTTCGGACGTATGCTCTGACGTATCCTCTGATGTATCCTCTGACGTATCCTCTGATGTATCCTCTGACGTATCCTCTGATTTATCCTCTGATGTATCCTCTGACGTATCCTCTGATGTATCCTCTGACGTATCCTCTGATGTATCCTCTGACGTATCCTCTGATGTATCCTGTGATGTATCCTCTGATTTATCCTCTGACATAACCTATGATTAATCCTCTGATTTATCTTCTGACGTATCCTCTGATTTATCCTCTGACGTATCTTCTGACGTATCCTATGACGTATCCTCTGACATAACCTCGGATTTATCCTCTGACGTATCCTCTGATTTATCTTCTGACGTATCCTCTGACGTATCCTGATGTATCCACTGACGTATCCTCTGACGTATCCTCTGATGTATCCTGTGACGTATCCTCTGATTTATCTTCTGATGTATCCTCTGACGTATCCTCTGATGAATCCTCTGACGTATCCTCTGAGGTATCCTCTGATTTATCCGCTGACGTATCCTCTGATTTATGTTCGGACGTATGCTCTGACGTATCCTCTGATGTATCCTCTGACGTATCCTCTGATTTATCCTCTGATGTATCCTCTGATATATCCTCTGATTTATCCTCTGACAAATCCTCTGATTTTTCCTCTGACGTATTTTCTGACGTATCCTCTGATGTATCTTCTGATTTTTCCTCTGAGGTATCCTCTAATTTATCCTATGAGGTATACTCTGATTTATGTTCGGACGTAAGCTCTGACGTATCATCTGACGTATCCTCTCATTTATCCTCTGACGTTTCCTCTGATGTATCCTCTGATTTATCCTCTGACGTATTATCTGATTTATCTTCTGACGTATCCTGTGATTTTTCCTCTGATGTATCCTCTGACATATCCTCTGATTTATCCTCTGACGTATCCTCTGATTTTTCCTTTGATTTATCCTCTGATGTATCCTCTGACGTATCCTCTGACGTATCCTCTGACGTATCTTTTGACGTATCCTATGTTGTATCCTCTGACATAAGCTATGACTAATCCTCTGATTTATCTTCTGACGTATCCTCTGATTTATCCTCTGAAGTATCCTCTGACGTATCCTCTAATTTTTCCTATGAGGTATACTTTCATTTATGTTCGGACGTAAGCTCTGACGTATCCTCTGATGTATCCTTTCATTTATCCTCTGACGTTTCCTCTGATGTATCCTCTGATTTATCCTCTGACGTATTATCTGATTTATCCTCTGACGTATCCTGTGATTTATCCTCTGATGTATCCTCTGACATATCCTCTGATTTATCCTCTGACGTATCCTATGAATTATCCTCTGATTTATCCTCTGACGTATCCTCTGATGTATCCTCTGATGTATCTTCCGATGTATCCTTTGACGTATCCTCTGACATATCCTCTGATTTATCCTCTGACGTATCCTGAGATGTATCCTCTGATTTATCCCCCAACGTATCCATTGATGTATCCTCTGACGTATTCTCCGAGTTATCCTCTGATATATCCTTTGACGTATCCGCTGATTTATCCTCATACGTATCCTCTGACGTATCCTCTGACGTAACTTCAGACGTATCCTCTGACGTATCCTCTGACGTATCCTCTGACGTATCCACTTATTTATCCTATGACGTATCCTCTGATTTATTCTATGATTTATCCTTTGACGTATACTTTGACGTATCCTCTGATTTATCCTCTTACGTATCCTTTGACGTATACTTTGACGTATCCTGTGATTTATCCTCTGACGTATCCTCTGACGTATAATCTGATGTTTCCTCTGACGTATCTTCTGACGTATCCTCTGATTTATCCTCTCACGTATCCTCTGATTTATCATCTGACATATCCTCTGATTTATCCTCTGACGTGTCCTCTGACGTGTCCTCTGACGTATCCTCTGACGTATCCTCTGACGTGTCCTCTGACGTATCCTCTGACGTATCCTCTGAGGTATCCTCTGACGTATCCTCTGACGTATCCTCTGACGTATCCTCTTATTTATCCTCTCACGTATCCTCTCACGTATCCTCTCACGTATCCTCTGACGTATCCTCTGACGTATCCTCTGACGTATCCTCTGATGTATCCTCTGACGTATCCTCTTACATATTCTCCGAATTATCCTCTGACATATCCTCTGACAAATCCTCTGACATATCCTCTGACATATCCTCTGACGTATCCTCTTACATATCCTGACGTATCCTCTGATGTATCCTCTGATTTATCCTTTGAAGTATCCTCGGAAGTATCTTCTGATTTATCCTCTGAGGTATCCTCTGATATATGTTCGGACGTATGCTCTGACGTATCCTTTGTCGTATTATCTGATTTTTCTTCTGACGTATCCTCTGATGTATCCTCTGACGAATCCTCTGATTTATCCTCTGACGTATCCTCTGACGTATCCTCTTATTTATTCTTTGACGTATCATCTGACGTATCCTCTGACTTATCCTCATATGTATCTTCTGATTTATCCTCTGACAAATCCTCTGATTTATCCTCTGACGTATTTTCAGACGTATCTTCAGAAGTATCCTTTGACGTATCCTCTGACGTATCCTCTGATTTTTCCTCTGACGTATCCTCTGATTTATCCTCTGATGTATCCTCTGACGTATCCTCTGACGTATCCTCTGAGGTATCCTCTGATTTATCCGCTGACATATCCTCTGATTTATCCTCTGACGTATCCTCTGACGTATCCTCTGATGTATCCTCTGATGTATCCTCTGACGTATCCTCTTACATATTCTCCGAGTTATCCTCTGACTTATCTTCTGACAAATCCTCTGACGTATCCTCTGACGTATCCTCTGACGTATCCTCTGATTTATCTTCTGACGTGTCCTCTGACGTATCCTTACATATCCTCTGACGTATCCTCTGATGTTTGCTCTGACGTATCCATTTACATATTCTCTGAGTTATCCTCTGACTTATCCTCTGACATATCCTCTGACGTATCCTCTTACATATCCTGACGTATCCTCTGACGTATCCTCTGAGGTATCCTCTGATTTTTCCTCTGACGTATCCTCTGATGTATGCTCTGATTGATCCTCTTACGTATCCTCTTATTTATCCTCTGACGTATCCTTTGACGTATCCTCTGATTTATCCTCTGACGTATCAACTGATTTATCCCTTGATTTATCCTCTGACGTATCCTCTGATTTATCCTCTGATCTATCCTCCTTTGTATTCTCTGACGTATCCTCTGACGTATCCTCTGACTTTTCCTCTGACGTATTCTCTGATTATCCTCTGATGTATCCTCTGACGTATCCTCTGATTTATCTTCTGACGTATCCTCTGACGTATCCTCTGACGTATCCTCTGACGTATCCTCTGAGGTATCCTCTGATTTATCCGCTGACGTATCCTCTGACGTATACTCTGATTTATGTTTGGATGTATGCTCTGACGTATCCTCTTATGTATCCACTGAGAAATCCTCTGATTTATCCACTGACGTATCCTCTGACGTATCCTCTGACGTTTCCTCTGACGTTTCCTCTGACGTTTCCTCTGACTTATCCTCTGATTTATCCTCTGACGTATCCTCTGATTAATTCTCTTACGTATCCTCTGATGTATCCTCTGAGGTATCCTCTGATGTATCTTCTGAAGTACCCTCTGATGTATCCTCTGACGTATCTTCTGACTTATCCTCTGATGTATCCTCTGATTTATCCTCTTACGTTTCCTCTTATTTATCCTCTGACGCATCCGCTGATTTATCCTCTGATTTATCCTCTGACGTATCCTCTGATTTATCCTCTGATTTATCCTCTGTTGTATTCACTGACGTATCCTCTGACGTATCCTCTGATTTATCTTTTGATTTATCCTCTGACATGTACTCTGATTTATGCTCTGACGTATCCTCTGATGTATCCTCTGACGTATCCTCTGATTTATCTTCTGATGTATCCTCTGACGTATCCTCTGATGAATCCTCTGACGTATCCTCTGAGTTATCCTCTGAAGTATCCTCTGATTTATCCGCTGACGTATCCTCTGATTTATGTTCGGACGTATGCTCTGACGTATCCTCTGATGTATCCTCTGACGTATCCTTTGATTTATCCTCTGATGTATCCTCTGACGTATCCTCTGATTTATCCTCTGACGTATCCTCTGACGTATTCTCTGATTTATCCTCTGACGTATCTTCTGACGTATCCTCTGATTTATCCTTTGACGTATCCTCTGACGTATCCTCTGATGTATCCTCTGACGTATCCTCTGATTTATCCTCTGACGTATCCTCTGATGTATCCTCTGTCATATCCTCTGACGTATCCTCTGATTTATCCTTTGACGTATCCTCTGACGTATCCTCTGATGTATCCTCAGATTTATCCTCTGAGAAATCCTCTGACGTATCCTCTGATGTATCCTTAGATGTATCCTCTGACGTATCCTCTGATTTATCCTCTGACGTATCCTCTGATTTACCCTCTGACGTATCCTCTGACATGTCTTCTGACGTATGCTCTGACGTATCCTCTGATGTATCCTCTGACGTATCCTCTGATTTATCCTCTGATGTATCCTCTGATGTATCCTCTGATTTATCCTCTGACAAATCCTCTGATTTTTCCTCTGACGTATTTTCTGATGTATCCTCTGATGTATCTTCTGATTTTTCCTCTGAGGTATCCTCTAATTTATCCTATGAAGTATACTCTGATTTATGTTCGGACGTAAGCTCTGACGTATCCTCTGACGTATCCTCTCATTTTTCCTCTGACGTTTCCTCTGATGTATCCTCTGATTTATCCTCTGACGTATTATCTGATTTATCCTCTGACGTATCCTGTGATTTTTCCTCTGATGTATCCTCTGACATATCCTCTGATTTATCCTCTGACGTATCCTCTGATTTTTCCTTTGATTTATCTTCTGATGTATCCTCTGACGTATCCTCTGACGTATCTTTTGACGTATCCTATGACGTATCCTCTGACATAACCTATGACTAATCCTCTGATTTATCTTCTGACGTATCCTCTGATTTATCCTCTGAAGTATCCTCTGACGTATCTTCTAATTTATCCTATGAGGTATACTTTCATTTATGTTCGGACGTAAGCTCTGACGTATCCTCTGATTTATCCTCTGACGTATTATCTGATTTATCCTCTGATGTATCCTGTGATTTATCCTATGATGTATCCTCTGACATATCCTCTGATTTATCCTCTGACGTATCCTATGAATTATCCTCTGATTTATCCTCTGACGTATCCTCTGATGTATCCTCTGACGTATCTTCCGATGTATCCTTTGACGTATCCTCTGACATATCCTCTGATTTATCCTCTGACGTATCCTGAGATGTATCCTCTGATTTATCCCCCAACGTATCCACTGATGTATCCTCTGACGTATTCTCCGAGTTATCCTCTGATATATCCTTTGACGTATCCGCTGATTTATCCTCATACGTATCCTCTGACGTATCCTCTGACGTATCCTCTGACGTAACTTCAGACGTATCCTCTGACGTATCCTCTGACGTATCCACTTATTTATCCTATGACGTATCCTCTGATTTATCCTATGATTTATCCTTTGACGTATACTTTGACGTATCCTCTGATTTATCCTCTTACGTATCCTTTGACGTATACTTTGACGTATCCTCTGATTTATCCTCTGACGTATCCTCTGACGTATCCTCTGACGTATAATCTGATGTTCCTTGACGTATCCTCTGACGTATCCTCTGATTTATCCTCTCAGATCCTCTGATTTATCTTCTGACATATCTCTGATTTATCC
>JABWDQ010000045.1:38571-55178 GCA_014839995.1 Xenentodon cancila | reverse complement strand
TAACGTATCCTCTGATTTATTTTCTGACGTATTCTTCTGACGTAGCCTCTGATTTATCCTCTGACGTATCCTCTGATTTATCCTCTCATGTATCCTCTGACTTATCCTCTCATGTATCCTCTGATTTATCCTCTGACGTATCCTCTAATTTATCCTCTGATGTATCTTCTGATTTATCCTCTGATGTATCTTCTGACGTATCTTCTGATTTATCCTCTGACGTATCCTCTGACGTATATTCTGATATATCCTCTGACGTATCCTCTGATTTATCCTCTGACGTATCCTGTGATTTATCTTCTGATGTATCCTCTGACGTATCCTCTGACTTATGCTCATTTATCTTCCGATTTATTTTCTGACGTATTTTCTGACGTATGCTGATTTATCCTTTGACGTATTTTCTGACGTATCCTCTGAAGTATCCCCTGTAGTATCCTCTAATTTATCCTCTGACGTTTCCTCTGACGTATCCTCTGACGTATCCTCTGACTTATCTTCTGAGTTATCCTCTGACGTATCTTCTGATTTATCCTCTGACGTATCCTCTGATGTATCCTCTGACGTATCCTCTGACGTATCCTCTGACGTATCTTCTCATTTATCCTCTGACGTATCCTCTGATTTATCCTTTGACGTATGCTCTGATTTATCTTCTGACGTAACCTCTGACTTATCCTCTGACTTATTCTCTGACGTATCCTCTGATTTTTTTTCCTGACATATCCTCTGACGTATCCTCTGACGTATGCTCTGATTTATCTTCTGATTTATTTTCTGACGTATTTTCTGACGTATTTTCTGACATATCTTCTGACGTATCCTTTGACGAATCCTCTAATATATCCTCTGATGTATCCTCTGAGTTATCGTCCGATGTAACCTCTGATTTATCTTCTGATTTATCCTCTGACGTATCCTCTGACTTATCCTCTGATTTATCTTCTGACATATCCTCTGATTTATCCTCTGATTTATCCTCTGACGTATCTTCTGACTTATCCTCTGACGTATCCTCTGATTTATCGTTTGACATATCCTCTGATGTGTTTTCCGACGTATCCTCTGACGTATCCCCTGTAGTATCCTCTAATTTATCCTGTGACGTATCCTCTGATGTATTTTCGGACGTATCCTCTGACGTATCCTGTAATTTATCCTCTGACGTATCCTCTGACGTATCCTCTGATTTATCCTCATATATATCCTCTGACATATCTTCTGACGTATCCTCTTACGTATCCTCTTACTTATCCTCTGACGCATCCTCTGATTTATACTTTGAAGTATCCTCCAACGTATCCTCTGATTTATCCTCTGATGTATCCTCTGACGTATCTGCTGATTTATCCTTTGACGTATCCTCTGATTTATCCTCTGACGTATCCTCTGATTTATCCTCTGACGTATCCTCTGATTTATCCTCTCACGTATCCTATGACCTATCATCTCATGTATCCTCTGATTTATCCTCTGACGTATCCTCTAATTTATCCTCTGATGTATCTTCTGATTTATCCTCGGATGTATCCTCTGACGTATCCTCTGTTTTATCCTCTGACATGTTTTCCGACGTATCCTCTGACGAATCCTCTGATTAATTTTCGGACTTATTCTCTGACGTATCCTCTGATTTATCCTCTGACGTATTCTCTAACGTATCCTCTGATTTATCCTCTGACGTATCCTCTAACGTATCCTCTGATTTATTTTCTGACGTATTCTCTGACGTATCCTCTGATTTATCCTCTGACGTATCCTCTGATTTATCCTCTCATGTATCCTCTGACTTATCCTCTCATGTTCCTCTGATTTATATTCCTCTGACGTATCCTCTAATTTATCCTCTGATGTATCTTCTGATTTTCATCCTCTTGATGTAGCCTCTGGACGTATCTTCTGATTTATCCTCTGACGTATCCTCGAACGATATTCTGATATATCCGCTGTGACGTATCCTCTGATTTATGCCTCTGACGTATCCATGTGATGTATCTTCTGATGTATCCTTCTGAAGTATCCTCTGACTTATTGCTCATTTACTTCACGTCCGATTTATTTTCTGACGTATTTTCTGACGTATGGCTGATGTATCCTTTGACGTATTTTTCTGACTATCCTCTGAAGTATCCCCTGTAGTATCCTCTAATTTATCCTCTGACGTATCCTCTGACGTATCCTCTGACGTATCCTCTGACTTATCTTCTGAGTTATCCTCTGACGTATCTTCTGATTTATCCTCTGACGTATCCTCTGATGTATCCTCTGACGTATCCTCTGACGTATCCTCTGACGTATCTTCTCATTTATCCTCTGACGTATCCTCTGATTTATCCTTTGACGTATCCTCTGATTTATCTTCTGACGTAACCTCTGACTTATCCTCTGACTTATTCTCTGACGTATCCTCTGATTTTTTTTCCTGACATATCCTCTGACGTATCCTCTGACGTATGCTCTGATTTATCTTCTGATTTATTTTCTGACGTATTTTCTGACGTATTTTCTGACATATCTTCTGACGTATCCTTTGACGAATCCTCTAATATATCCTCTGATGTATCCTCTGAGTTATCGTCCGATGTAACCTCTGATTTATCTTCTGATTTATCCTCTGACGTATCCTCTGACTTATCCTCTGATTTATCTTCTGACATATCCTCTGATTTATCCTCTGATTTATCCTCTGACGTATCTTCTGACTTATCCTCTGACGTATCCTCTGATTTATCGTTTGACATATCCTCTGATGTGTTTTCCGACGTATCCTCTGACGTATCCCCTGTAGTATCCTCTAATTTATCCTGTGACGTATCCTCTGATGTATTTTCGGACGTATCCTCTGACGTATCCTGTAATTTATCCTCTGACGTATCCTCTGACGTATCCTCTGATTTATCCTCATATATATCCTCTGACATATCTTCTGACGTATCCTCTTACGTATCCTCTTACTTATCCTCTGACGCATCCTCTGATTTATACTTTGAAGTATCCTCTGACGTATCCTCTGATGTATCCTCTGACGTAAACTCTGACTTATCCTCTGACGTATGCTCTGATTTATCTTCTGATTCATTATCTGACGTATTTTCTGACGTATCATCTGACGTATCATCTGACGTATCCTCTGACGTATCCTCTGATTTATCCTCTGACGTATCCTGTGACATATCCTCTGACATATCCTGTGATTTATCTTCTGATGTATCCTCTGTCGTATCCTCTGACGTATGCTCATTTATCTTCCGATTTATTTTCTGACGTATTTCTGACGTATGCTGATTTATCCTTTGACGTATTTTCTGACGTATCCTCTGACGTATCCCCTGTAGTATCCTATAATTTATCCTCTGACGTATCCTCTGACGTATCCTCTGATGTATCCTCTGACGTATCCTCTTATTTATCCTCTGATTTATCCTCTGACGTATCTTCTGAGTTATCCTCTGACGTATCTTCAAATTTATCCTCTGACGTATCCTCTGATTTATCCTCTGACATATCCTCTGACGTATCCTCTGATTTATCTTCTGACATATCCTCTGACGTATCCTCTGACGTATCCTCTAATTTATCCTCTGATTTATCCTCTGACGTATCTTCTGAGTTATCCTCTGACGTATCTTCTGATTTATCCTCTGACGTATCCTCTGATTTATTCTCTGACATATCCTCTGACGTATCCTCTGATTTATCCTCTGACGTATCCTCTGACGTATCCTCTGACGTATCCTCTGACGTATCCTCTGACGTATCCTCTGACGTATCCTCTGATTTATCTTCTGACATATCCTCTGATGTTATCCTCTGACTTATCCTCTGATTTATCTACTGACGTATCCTCTGATTATCCTCTGATTTATCCTCTGACGTATCCTCTGACTTATCCTCTGACGTATCCTCTGACGTATCCTCTGATTTATCGTTTGACATATCCTCTGATGTGTTTTCCGACGTATCCTCTGAAGTATCCCCTGTTGTATCCTCTAATTTATCCTGTGACATATCCTCTGATGTATTTTCGGACGTATCCTCTGACGTATCCTCTAATTTATCCTTTGACGTATCCTCTGACGTATCCTCTGATTTATCCTCTGATTTATCCTCTGACGTATCTGCTGATTTATCCTCTGACGTATCCTCTGACGTATCCTCTGACGTATCCTCTGATTTATCCTATTACGTATCCTCTGACGTATCTGCTGATTTATCCTTTGACGTATCCTCTGATTTATCCTCTGACGTATCCTCTGATTTATCCTCTGACGTATCCTCTAATTTATCCTCTCACGTATCCTCTGACTTATCCTCTCATGTATCCTCTGATTTATCCTCTGACGTATCCTCTAATTTATCCTCTGACTTATCTTCTGACGTATCCTCTGATGTATCCTCTGACGTAAACTCTGACTTATCTTCTGACGTATGCTCTGATTTATCTTCTGATTCATTTTCTGACGTATTTTCTGACGTATCATCTGACGTATCATCTGACGTATCCTCTGACGTATCATCTGACGTATCCTCTGACGTATCCTCTGACGTATCCTCTGACGTATCCTGTGATTTATCTTCTGATGTATCCTCTGACGTATGCTCATTTATCTTCGGATTTATTTTCTGATGTATTTTCTGACGTATGCTGATTTTTCCTTTGACGTATTTTCTGACGTATCCTCTGACGTATCCCCTGTAGTATCCTCTAATTTATCCTCTGACGTATCCTCTGACGTATCCTCTGACGTATCCTCTGACGTATCCTCTGACGTATCCTCTGACGTATCTTCTGAGTTATCCTCTGACGTATCTTCTGATTTATCCTCTGACGTATCCTCTGATTTATCCTCTGACATATCCTCTGACGTATCCTCTGATTTATCCTCTGACGTATCCTCTGATTTATCCTCTCACGTATCCTCTGACTTATCCTCTCATGTATCCTCTGACGTATCCTCTGACTTATCCTCTGAAGTATCCTCTGATTCATCCTTTTACGTATCTTCTGACTTATCCTCTGATTTATCTTCTGACGTATCGTCTGATTTATGGTTTGCGTTTGAAGTATCATCTGACGTATTCTCTGACGTATCTGCTGATTTATCCTCTGACGTATCCTCTGACGTATCCTCTGACGTATCCTCTGATTTATCCTCTGACGTATCCTCTGACGTATCTGCTGATTTATCCTTTGACGTATCCTCTGATTTATCCTCTGACGTATCCTCTCATTTATCCTCTGACGTATCCTCTGACGTATCCTCTGATTTATCCTCTGACGTATCCTCTGACGTATCTGCTGATTTATCCTTTGACGTATCCTCTGATTTATCCTCTGACGTATCCTCTCATTTATCCTCTGACGTATCCTCTGATTTATCCTCTCACGTATCCTTTGACTTATCCTCTGATGTATCCTCTGACGTATCCTCTGATTTATCTTCTGACGTATTCTCTGACGTATCTGCTGATTTATCCTCTGACGTATCCTCTGACGTATCCTCTGACGTATCCTCTGACGTATCCTCTGATTTATCCTCTGACGTATCCTCTGACGTATCTGCTGATTTATCCTTTGACGTATCCTCTGATTTATCCTCTGACGTATCCTCTCATTTATCCTCTGACGTATCCTCTGATTTATCCTCTCACGTATCCTCTGACTTATCCTCTGATGTATCCTCTGACGTATCCTCTGACGTATCTTTTGACGTATCCTATGACGTATCCTCTGACATAACCTATGACTAATCCTCTGATTTATCTTCTGACGTTTCCTCTGATTTATCCTCTGAAGTATCCTCTGACGTATCCTCTAATTTACCCTATGAGGTATACTTTCATTTATGTTCGGACGTAAGCTCTGACGTATCCTCTGACGTATCCTCTGACGTATCCTCTGACGTATTCTCTGACGTATCCTCTGACATATCCTCTCACGTAACCTCTGACGTATCTTCTGACGTATCCTCTGACGTATCCTCTGACTTATCCTCTATTTTATTCTCTTAGGTATGCTCTGATTTATCCTCTGACGTATCCTCTGATTAATCCTCTGACGTATCCTCTGACGTTTCCTCTGACTTATCCTCTGACGTATTCTTCAAGTTATCGTCTGACATATCCTCTGACGTATCCTCCGACGTATCCTCTGATGTATGCTCTGACGTATCCTCTAATGTTTCCTCTGACGTCTCCTCTGATATATCGTCTGACGTTTCCTCTGATGTATCCTCTTATTTATCCTCTGATGCATCCTCTGATTTATCCTTTGAATTATCCACTGACGTATCCTCTGACGTTTCTTCTGAGTTATCCTCTGACGTATGCTCTGACGCATCCTCTGACGTATCCTCTGAGTTATCCCCTGATGTATCCTCTGACGTATCCTGTAATTGTTTCTCTGAGGTATGCTCTTATTTATGTTCAGACGTATGATCTGACGTATTTTGTGATTTATCCTCTGACATATCCTCTGATGTATCCTCTGACGTATCCGTTGACATATCCTCTGACGTATTCTCCGAGTTATCCTCTGACATATCCTCTCACGTATCCGCTGATTTATCCTCATACGTATCCTCTGACGTATCCTCTGATGTAAATTCAGACGTATCCTCTGACGTATCCTCTGACGTATCCACTTATTTATCCTATGACGTATCCTCTGATTTATCCCATGATTTATCCTTTGACGTATACTTTGACGTATCCTCTGATTTATCCTCTGACGTATCCTCTGACGTATAATCTGATTTTTCCTCTGACGTATCTTCTGACGAATCGTCTGATTTATCTTCTCACGTATCCTCTGATTTATCATCTGACATATCCTCTGATTTATCCTCTGACGTGTCCTCTGACGTGTCCTCTGACGTATCCTCTGACGTATCCTCTGAGGTATCCTCTGACGTATCCTCTGACGTATCCTTTTATTTATCCTCTCACGTATCCTCTCACGTATCCTCTGACGTATCCTCTGACGTATCCTCTGACGTATCCTCTGACGTATCCTCTGATGTATCCTCTGACGTATCCTCCGACATATTCTCCGAGTTATCCTCTGATGTATCCTCTGACGTAGCCTCTTACATATCCTGACGTATCCTCTGATGTATCCTCTGATTTATCCTTTGAAGTATCCTCGGAAGTATCTTCTTATTTATCCTCTGACGTATCCTCTGACGTATTCTCTGACGTATCATCTGACGTATCCTGATGTATCCTCTGATATATCCTCTTACATATTCTCCGAGTTATCCTCTGACATATCCTCTGACGTATCCTCTGACGTATCCTCTGACGTATCCTCTGACGTATCCTGACGTATCCTCTGATGTATCCTCTTACGTATCATCTGATTAATCTTCGGATGCATCTTATCCTCTGACATATCCTCTGACATATCCTCTCACCTAACCTCTGACGTATCTTCTGAGGTATCCTCCTACGTATCCTCTGACGTTTCCTCTGACTAATCCTCTGATTTATCCTCTGACGTATCCTCTGATTTATCCTCTGACATATCCTCTGACGTATCCTCTGACGTATCCTGATGTATCCTCTGATGTATCCTCTTACGTATCCTCTTATTAATCTTCGGACGCATCTTATCCTCTGACTTATCCTCTGACGTATCCTCTGATGTTTTATCTGATTTATCCTCTGACGTATCCTCTGACGTATCCTCTGACGTATCCTCTGACGTATCCTCTTACTTATCCTCTCACGTATCCTCTGACGTATCTTCAGATGTATCCTCTGATGTTTCCCCTGACTTATCCTCTGATGTATCCTCTGACGTATCCTCTGACGTATTCTCTGACATATCCTCTCACATATCCTCTCACGTAACCTCTGACGTATCTTCTGATGTATCCTCTGATGTATTCTCTGACGTTTCCTCTGACTAATCCTCTTATTTATCCTCTGACGTATCCTCTGATTTATCCTCTGACACATCCTCTGACGTATCCTCTGACGTATCCTGACGTATCCTCTGATGTATCCTCTTACATATCCTCTGATTAATCTTTGGACGCCTCTTATCCTCTGACTTATCCTCTGACTTATCCTCTGACTTATCCTCTGACTTATCTTCTGACGTATCCTCTGATGTAATATCTGATTTATCCTCTGACGTATCCTCTGACGTATCCTCTGACGTATCCTCTGACGTATCCTCTGACGTATCCTCTGACGTATACTCTGACGTATCCTGACGTATACTCTGACATATCTTCTGAGTTATTCTCTGACGTATCCTCTGACGTTCCCCTGACTTATTCTCTGAGGTATCCTCTGATTTATCCTCTGAACGTTTCCTCTGACTTATCCTCTGACGTATCCTCTGACGTATCCTTTGACTATCCTCTGACGTATCCACTGACGTATCCTGATGTATCCTCTGATATATCCTCTTACATATTCTCCGAGTTATCCTCTGACATATCCTCTGACGTATCCTCTGACGTATCCTCTGACGTATCCTCTGACGTATCCTCTGACGTATCCTGACGTATCCTCTGATGTATCCTCTTACGTATCATCTGATTAATCTTCGGATGCATCTTATCCTCTGACTTATCCTCTGACATATCCTCTGACATATCCTCTCACCTAACCTCTGACGTATCTTCTGAGGTATCCTCCTACGTACCCTCTGACGTTTCCTCTGACTAATCCTCTGATTTATCCTCTGAGGTATCCTCTGATTTATCCTCTGACATATCCTCTGACGTATCCTCTGACGTATCCTGATGTATCCTCTGATGTATCCTCTTACGTATCCTCTTATTAATCTTCGGACGCATCTTATCCTCTGACTTATCCTCTGACTTATCCTCTGACTTATCCTCTGACGTATCCTCTGACGTATCCTCTGATGTATTATCTGATTATCCTCTGACGTATCCTCTGACGTATCCTCTTACTTATCCTCTCACGTATCCTCTGACGTATCTTCAGATGTATCCTCTGATGTTTCCTCTGACTTATCCTCTGATGTATCCTCTGACGTATCCTCTGACGTATTCTCTGACATATCCTCTGACATATCCTCTCACGTAACCTCTGACGTATCCTCTGACGTATCCTCTGACGTTTCCTCTGACTAATCCTCTGATTTATCCTCTGACGTTTCCTCTGACTTATCCTCTGACTTATCCTCTGACTTATCCTCTGACTTATCCTCTGACTTATCCTCTGACTTATCCTCTGACTTATCCTCTGACGTATCCTCTGATGTAATATCTGATTTATTCTCTGACGTATCCTCTGAAGTATCCTCTGATTTATCCTTTGACGTATCCTCTGACGTATCCTCTGATTTATCCTTTGAAGTATCCTCTGACGTATCCTCTGATTTATCCTCTGACTTTTCCTCTGACTTATACTCTGATTTATCCTCTGACAAATCCCCTGATTTATCCTCTGACGTATCCTCTGACGTATCCTCTTACATATTGTCCGCGTTATCCTCTGACATATCTTCTGATTTTTCCTCTGACATATCCTCTGACGTATCCTCTGACGTATCCTCTGATTTTTCCTCTGACGTATCCTCTGACGTATCCTCTGACGTATCCTCTGACGTATCCTCTGATTTATCCTCTGACGTATCCTCTGATTTTTCCTCTGACGTATCCTCTGACGTATCCTCTGACGTATCCTCTGACATATCCTTTGACTTATCCTCTGATTTATCATCTGACATATCCACTGATTTATCCTATGATATATCCTCTGATTTATCCTCAGATTTATCCTCTGACGTATCCTCTGACGTATCCTCTAATTTACCCTCTGACGTTTCCTCTGATGTATCCTCTCATTTATCCTCTGATGTATCCTCTGAGGAATCCTCCTACGTATCATCTGACGTTTCCTCTGACTAATCCTCTGATTTATCCTCTGACGTATCCTCTGATTTATCCTCTGACATATCCTCTGACGTTTCCTCTGATGTATCCTCTCATTTATCCTCTGACGATTCCTCTGATGTATCCTCTGATTTATCCTCTAACATATCCTCTGATTTATCCTCTGACGTATCCTCAGATTTTTCCTTTTATTTATCCTCTAACGTATCGTCTGACGTATCCTCTTATTTATCCTCTGACGTATCCTCTGATTTATCGTCTGACGTATTCTCTAATTTTTCATCTGACATATCCTCTGACATATCCTCTGACGTATCCTCTGATTTATTCTCTGACATATCTTCTGATTTATCCTCTGATTTTTCCTCTGACGTATCCTCTGATTTATTCTCTGACGTGTCCTCTAATTTATCGTCTGAGGTATGCTCGGATTTATGTTCGGAAGTATGCTCTGACATATCCTCTGATGTATCCTCTGATTTATCCTCTGATTTATCCTCTGACGTATCTTCTGATTTTTCATCTGACGTATCCTCTGATATATTCTCTGACATATCTTCTGATTTATCCTCTGATTTATCCTCTGACGTTTCCTCTGATGTGTCCTCTGATTTAACCTCTAACGTATCCTCTGATTTATCCTCTGACGTATCCTCTAATTTATCCTCTGACGTATCTTCTGATGTATCCTCTGACCTATTCTCTTACTTATCCTATGACATATCCTCTGACGTATCCTCTAATTTATCCTCTGATGTATGCTCTGATTTATGTTCGGACGTATCCTCTGATGTATCCTCTGACGTTTCCTCCGATTTATCCTCTGACGTATCCTTTGATGTATCCTCTGATTTATCCTCTGACGTATCCTCTTATTTATCCTCTGACGTATCCTCTGATTTATCCCTTGATTTATCCTCTGACGTATCCTCTGACGTATCCTCTGATGTATCCTCTGATGTATCCTCCGATGTATCCTCTGACGTATCCTCTTATTTATCCTCTGACGTATCCTCTGACGTATCCTCCGATGTATCATTTGACGTATCCTCTGACGTATTCTCTTATTTATCCTCTGACGTATCCTCTGACATATCTTCTGATTTATCCTCTGACGTATGCTCTGATTTATGTTCGGACGTATGCTCTGACGTATCCTCTGATTTTTCCTTTTATTTATCCTCTGACGTATCCTCTTATTTATCCTCTGACGTGTCCTCTGATTTATCCTCTGACGTATCCTCAGATTTTTCCTTTTATTTATCCTCTGACGTATCCTCTGACGTATCCTCTTATTTATCCTCTGACGTATCCTCTGAATTATCCTCTGACGTATAATCTAATTTTTCATCTGACATATCCTCTGATTTATTCTCTGACATATCTTCTGATTTATCCTCTGATGTATCCTCTGACGTATCCTCTGATTTATCCTCTGACGTATCCTCTAATTTATCCCCTGAGGTATGCTCGGATTTATGTTCGGACGTATGCTCTGACGTATCCTCTGATGTATCCTCTGATTTATCCTCTGATTTATCCTCTGACGTATCTTCTTATTTTTCCTCTGACGTATCCTCTGATATATTCTCTAACATATCTTCTGATTTATCCTCTGATTTATCCTCTGACGTTTCCTCTGATGTGTCCTCTGATTTAACCTCTAACGTATCCTCTGATTTATCCTCTGACGTATCCTCTAATTTATCCTCTGATGTATCATCTGATTTATCCTCTGATTTATCCTCTGACGTATCTTCTTATTTTTCCTCTGACGTATCCTCTGATATATTCTCTAACATATCTTCTGATTTATCCTCTGATTTATCCTCTGACGTTTCCTCTGATGTGTCCTCTGATTTAACCTCTAACGTTATCCTCTGATTTATCCTCTGACGTATCCTCTAATTTATCCTCTGACGTATCTTCTGATCTATCCTCTGATGTATCCTCTGACGTATCCTCTGACGTACTCTCTTACTATCCTCTGACATATCCTCTGACGTATCCTCTAATTTATCCTCTGACGTATGCTCTGATTTATGTTCGGACGTATGCTCTGACGTATCCTCTGATGTATCCTCTGACGTTTCCTCTGATTTATCCTCTGACGTATCCTCTGATGTATCCTCTGATTTATCCTCTGACGTATCCTCTGATTTATCCTCTGACGTATCCTCTGATTTATCCCTTGATTTATCCTCTGACGTATCCTCTGACGTATCCTCTGACGTATCCTCTGACGTATCCTCTGATGTTTCCTCTGACGTATCCTCCGATGTATCATTTGACGTATCCTCTGACGTATTATCTGATTTATCCTCTGACGTATTCTCGTAGGTATCCTCTGACGTATTCTCTGATTTATGCTTTTACGTATCCTCTGACGTATCCTCTGATATATTCTCTGACATATCTTCTGATTTATCCTCTGATTTATCCTCTGACGTTTCCTCTGATGTGTCCACTGATTTAACCTCTAACGTATCCTCTGATTTATCCTCTGATGTATCCTCTGATTTATCCTCTGACGTATCCTCTGATGTATCCTCTGACGTATCCTCTGACGTATTCTCTTACTTATCCTCTGACATATCCTCTGACGTATGCTCTGATTTATGTTCGGACGTATGCTCTGATTTATGTTCGGACGTATGCTCTGACGTATCCTCTGATTTATCCTCTGACGTATCCTCTGATGTATCCTCTGATTTATCCTCTGACGTATCCTCTGATTTATCCTCTGACGTATCCTCTGATTTATCCCTTGATTTATCCTCTGACGTTTCCTCTGACGTATCCTCTGACGTATCCTCTGACGTATCCTCTGACGTATCCTCTGATGTATCCTCTGACGTATCCTCCGATGTATCATTTGACGTATCCTCTGACGTATCCTCTTATTTATCCTCTGACGTATCCTCTGATTTATCCTCTGACGTATTCTCTAATTTTTCATCTGACATATCCTCTGACCTATCCTCTGACGTATCCTCTGATTTATTCTCTGACATATCTTCTGATTTATCCTCTGATGTATCCTCTGATTTTTCTTCTGACGTATCCTCTGATTTATCCTCTGACGTATCCTCTAATTTATCCTCTGATTTATCCTCTGACGTATCTTCTGATTTTTCCTCTGACGTATCCTCTGATATATTCTCTGACATATCTTCTGATTTATCCTCTGATTTATCCTCTGACGTTTCCTCTGATGTATCGTCTGATTTAACCTCTAACGTATCCTCTGATTTATCCTCTGACGTATCTTCTGATTTATCCTCTGATGTATCCTCTGACGTATCTTCTGATATATCCTCTGATGTATCCTCCGACGTATCTTCTGAATTATCCTCCGATGTATCCTCTGATGTGTCCTCTGATGTATCCTCTGATGTATCCTCTGATGTATCCTCTGATTTATCCTCTGACGTATCCTCTGATTTATCCTCTGATTTATCCTCTGACGTATCCTCTGATTTATCCTCTGATTTATCCTCTGATGTATCCTCTGATTTATCCTCTGGTTTATCCTCTGATTTATCCTCTGATTTTTCCACTTATTCATCCTCTGATGTATCCTCTTATGTATCCTCTGATGTATCCTCTGATGTATCCTCTGACGTATCCTCCGATGTATCCTTTGACGTATCCTCTGATGTATTATCTGATTTATCCTCTGATGTATCTTCTGATTTATCCTCTGACAAATCCTCTGATTTATCCTCTGACGTATCCTCTTACCTATTCTCTGACGTTTCCTCTGATGTATCCTCTGACGTATCCTATGATTTATCCTCTGACGTATCCTCTTATTTATCCTCTGACGTATCAACTGATTTATCCCTTGATTTATCCTCTGACGTATCCTCTGATTTATCCTCTGACGTATTATCTGATTTATCCTCTGACGTATCCTGTGATTTATCCTCGGATGTATCCTCTGACATATCCTCTGATTTATCCTCTGACGTATCCTCTGATGTATCTGTAGGATAGGTGGATGCTGCGACGTAAGGGGGCAGCATTTAGTCATTGCGCTCAGCATGGGTTGGACATATGGGACACCGTAGTTCGGGTGCGGCTTTACTGCGTAAGCGCCATTTGTCTTCAGTTCCCGCTTCATGTTCTGAAGGTAAGCTGCTTTGTAGAGCCCGGGCGGCGGTTATACATTCTGTTTAGACATTAGTCTCTGTTTAGACCACTCATAGACGGTGAGCTTGCTCCATAACTGGTCACTAATTAAACGGACCGTTTATACATGTTTGAATAAGAAGTGTGAGCAGGTTGTTTGTGAAGTTCATAAGTTCTAGTGCGGCTTGGCCGTTGGCCAATTATCGGTGCGCGGCCCGCACATGTCCGCGATGCAGGCAGACTTGATTTAAGTGCATGTGCTTTTGATATCTTGCATTTATATTCTGTTTTTTTTGTACTGCAATGTTAGAATAATTTTGTATTAAGAGTTAGTAGTTTTAATAATTTATTGTTTTCTTCATAATTTATACGTGTTTGTTTTATATTGATGATGGGCAATGATTAAGTTTATCTGAAGTTCCCGCTTCATGTTCTGAAGGAGTGGCACGATACCCGTTCGGAAGCTCTGCAGTCTGTTGAAGATTTGAAGTAGATGTCAGTAAATAAAACAAAGGGAGTCTGTGGTCCACTCACAACCCTGAACCGAGCATCCTGTGTCCTGTGGCTCTCTGCACGTCACCCACCACTATACGACACCACTCCAACTAAAAAATAACACAACGCAGAAGGATGGCGTCGAGGGTCCGGCAGGAGGCTTGCTGATGCTGTGGGTTACATCTTTGGTGCCGTGACCCGGATTGTGACACGCTGGCTACCGCAGACTCAGGCTGACACACACGAGGAGTGGACTTCATCTCACCGGTCGTTTCCAGGACCGTGCGGACTGTATCTGGGAAAGGCGTCCCCCTACAACCGGGTATCCTTTATGTTTAATAAGTGGAGTCTGAAGTAATTACCGAGTTGTCATGTTTTGATGTGTGGTGTGAAAAGAAAATATTGTCGACGTAATTCTGGACTAAAGGAAACCTGATGTAATTAAAAAAAAAAAAAAAAAAAAAAAAAAAAAAACTGTTACGTATTGGTTTTCAAGATAATGTAAGTGGCACCAGCAGCCACTTGGTTTAACTGGGAGTATTTTTTTTTTCAACAAAGAGGGCATTACCAGGATTGTGCTATACGGTGGTGACTGAATTTCCTGTTGTTTTTTTTTGTCTGTTTAATTCTTTTTTTATTTTGGCACCATCTATCTCATCATCACCACCTAATAATTTTTCACACATCTAGTTTCACATACACTCCTACCTTTTAGGGCAGACAGTTTTGCACGTGGGCATAATAGCAGCAAGCAGGATAAGATGTTGAGCGATTGCATAGACCCTCCACTAAGCCTGGGGATGTCCCCAGTTGTGGCGGCACACAGCTGTTCTCCTCAGGGTCTAGCATGGAGTCAGTCTTATGAACTTGATGGGATCAAAGTTATTCCTAGCAGTGATGAGAGAATACCGGAGCGTGGCCCAGCAAACCAACCACCAGTAGTGAGGCCAAAACATCCCTATGACACCACCCGTTATACCAGCCCTCACCCACAATACTTGGGCTTCCAGCCTCAGCCCCATAGACACCTCCAGGAGCCAGACCCAGAGTCAGAGCTCAGCTTGGAGCCCCCTGCCCTATCTCCACATGACAAGGCAACAGCCCACCCGACCCAACTCAACATTCACAGGCCCCCTCTCATCCCTGGACCCCCGCCAATGAGATACCCGACTGCGACAACCCCCCCCCTATCTGGAGGAAACCCCAGAGGGCCCTTGTCCTCCCCAGCTCCACCGCAAGCGCTACGCGTCCCCGAGCTCCCCATGGATCCCCACGCTGTTCCCCACCCCGGCCATCCCCCTAATCCAGGACAACAGGGTTACGTGGGATATGTCTCCCAGATGTATACGCTGCCGTCTCCTATTGTCTATCCCCAAGGCCCTTCAACTTCTGTCTTTCCTCCTACCACTAGTGCATTGGAACCCAACCTGACCATGTCCACCCCTGTGAATGTGATGACCACAACCCATAACCATACCACCCCCGCCACCCTCCCCCGTCGCACCATGCTTTCCAATGTCCCACTACAGGTTGCACCCCCCTCTCATTCCACCAACCCATTGTTGCCCTCATATGCTCCCAACCCCTCTTTATTGAACTCCGGGAATACCACCAACCCAAACACTGCACAGAGAACTTATGGTGGCTTTATGCAGACGCACCAAGTGAGAAATGTCCCAGTTTTTACAGGCAATACAGATGGCAAAATGCTGGTTGAGGACTGGATACGGGATATGCAGTACCTTCTTGATGCAATTGAGTTACCAGCACACCTCCGCTTTTCAACTGTGGTACGACACCTTAGTGGAGAAGCTCGGAAACTAGTTTTGAATCTGCCCCCTGCTGGACAGACGCCGGACAAAGCGTTTGAGGAACTGCGGGCCGAATATGGCGATGCCCAAGGCTCTTTGGATCCATTAGCTGACTTCTACGAGCGCACCCAAAGGCCTGGGGAATCTGCCTGCTCATATGCAATTGCACTGGAATCCATCTTGCGCTCGGTGGAAGAAAGCCAAAGGCGGAGCAGGCCCTTCCCAGATCGTGACAGCAAGCTCACTCGACAATTTCTGAGGGGACTCTCCGATGAGGTAGTGTATA
>JABWDQ010000045.1:0-38071 GCA_014839995.1 Xenentodon cancila | reverse complement strand
TTATCCTCTCATGTATCCTCTGACGTATCCTCTGATTTATCGTTTGACATATCCTCTGATGTGTTTTCCGACGTATCCTCTAACGTATCCCCTGTAGTATCCTCTAATTTATCCTGTGACGTATTCTCTGATGTATTTTTGGACGTATCCTCTGACGTATCTTCTAATTTATCCTTTGACGTATCCTCTGAAGTATCCTCTGATTTATCCTCTGTTTTATCCTCTGACATATCTTCTTACGTATCCTCTTACGTATCCTCTTACTTATCCTCTGACGTATCCTCTCATGTATCCTCTGACTTATCCTCTCATGTATCCTCTGACTTATCCTCTGATTTATTCTCTGTAGTATCCTCTGATTTATCCTTTTACGTATCTTCTGACTTATCCTCTGATTTATCTTCTGACGTATCGTCTGATTTATCGTTTGAAGTATCCTCTTATTATCCTCTGATGTATCTTGTGACGTATCCTCTGACGTTTTCCGACGTATCCTCTGACGTATCCTCTGACGTATCCTCTGATTAATTTTCAGACTTATTCTCTGACGTATCCTCTGACGTATCCTCTAATTTATCCTCTGTCGTATCCTCTGAAGTATGCTCATTTATCTTCCGATTTATTTTCTGACGTATTTTCTGACGTATGCTGATTTATCCTTTGACGTATTTTCTGACGTATCCTCTGACGTATCCCCTGTAGTATCCTCTAATTTATCCTCTGACGTATCCTCTGACGTATCCTCTGACGTATCCTCTGACGTATCCTCTGACGTATCCTCTGACGTATCTTCTGAGTTATCCTCTGACGTATCTTCTGATTTATCCTCTGACGTATCCTCTGATTTATCCTCTGACAGATCCTCTGACGTATCCTCTGACGTTTCCTCTGATTTATCCTCTGACATATCCTCTGACGTATCCTCTGACTTATCCTCTGATTTATCTTCTGACGTATCCTCTGACTTATCCTCTGACGTATCCTCTGATTTATCGTTTGACATATCCTCTGATGTGTTTTCCGACGTATCCTCTGACGTATCCCCTGTAGTATCCTCTAATTTATCCTGTGACGTATCCTCTGATGTATTTTCGGACGTATCCTCTGACGTATCCTCTAATTTATCCTTTGACGTATCCTCTGACGTATCCTCTGATTTATCATCTGATTTATCCTCTGACATATCTTCTGACGTATCCTCTTACGTATCCTCTTACTTATCCTCTGACGTATCCTCTGATGTATCCTCTGACGTATACTCTGACTTATCCTCTGACGTATCCTCTGACGTATGCTCTGATTTATCTTCTGATTCATTTTCTGACGTATTTTCTGACGTATCTTCTGACGTATCTTCTGACGTATCTCTGACGTATCCTCTGACGTATATTCTGACTTATCCTCTGACGTATCCTCTGATTTTTTCTCTGACATATCCTCTGACTTATTCTCTGATTTATTCTCTGACGTATCCTCTGACGTATCATCTGACGTATCATCTGACGTATCCTCTGACGTATCCTCTGATTTATCCTCTGACGTAACTTGTGACTTATCCTCTGACTTATCCTCTGACGTGTCCTGTGATTTATCTTCTGATGTATCCTCTGACGTATGTTCATTTATCTTCCGATTTATTTTTTGACGTATTTTCTGACGTATGCTGATTTATCCTTTGACGTATTTTCTGACGTATCCTCTGACGTATCCCCTGTAGTATCCTCTAATTTATCCTCTGACGTATCCTCTAATTTATCCTCTGACGTATCCTCTGAAGTATCCTCTGACGTATCTTCTGAGTTATCCTCTGACGTATCCTCTGATTTATCCTCTCACGTATCCTCTGACTTATCCTCTCATGTATCCTCTGACGTATCCTCTGACTTATCCTCTGATGTATCCTTTGACGTATCCTCTGACATGTTTTCCGACGTATCCTCTGACGTATCCTCTGATTAATTTTCAGACTTATTCTTTGACGTATCCTCTGACGTATCCTCTGATTTATCCTCTGATGTATCCGCTAACGTATCCTCTGATTTATCCTCTGACGTATCCTCTGACGTATCTGCTGATTTATCCTCTGACGTATCCTCTGACGTATCCTCTGACGTATCCTCTGATTTATCCTCTGACGTATCCTCTGACGTATCTGCTGATTTATCCTTTGACGTATCCTCTGACTTATCCTCTGACTTATCCTCTGATTTATCTACTGACGTATCTTCTGATTTATCCTCTGACGTATCCTCTGATTTATCCTCTGACGTATCCTCTGACGTATCCTCTGATTTATCCTCTGACATATCCTCTGACGTATCCTCTGATTTATCCTCTGACATATCCTCTGACGTATCCTCTGACTTATCCTCTGATTTATCTACTGACGTATCCTCTGATTTATCCTCTGATTTATCTTCTGACGTATCCTCTGACTTATCCTCTGACGTATCCTCTGATTTATCGTTTGACATATCCTCTGATGTGTTTTCCGATGTATCCTCTGACGTATCCCCTGTAGTATCCTCTAATTTATCCTGTGACGTATCCTCTGATGTATTTTCGGACGTATCCTCTGACGAATCCTCTAATTTATCCTTTGACGTATCCTCTGACGTATCCTCTGATTTATCCTCTGATTTATCATCTGACATATCTTCTGACGTATCCTCTTACGTATCCTCTTACTTATCCTCTGACATATCCTCTGATGTATCCTCTGACGTATACTCTGACTTATCCTCTGACGTATCCTCTGATGTATCCTCTGACGTATCTTCTGATTTATCCTCTGACGTATCCTCTGATTTATCCTCTGACATATCCTCTGACGTATCCTCTGACGTATCCTCTGATCTATCCTCTGACGTATCCTCTGATTTATCCTCTCACGTATCCTCTGACTTATCCTCTCATGTATCCTCTGACTTATCCTCTCATGTATCCTCTGACTTATCCTCTGATTTATTCTCTGTAGTATCCTCTGATTTATCCTTTTACGTATCTTCTGACTTATCCTCTGATTTATCTTCTGACGTATCGTCTGATTTATCGTTTGAAGTATCCTCTTATTATCCTCTGATGTATCTTGTGACGTATCCTCTGACGTTTTCCGACGTATCCTCTGACGTATCCTCGGATTAATTTTCAGACTTATTCTCTGACGTATCCTCTGACGTATCCTCTGATTTATCCTCTGTCGTATCCTCTGAAGTATGCTCATTTATCTTCCGATTTATTTTCTGACGTATTTTCTGACGTATGCTGATTTATCCTTTGACGTATTTTCTGACGTATCCTCTGACGTATCCCCTGTAGTATCCTCTAATTTATCCTCTGACGTATCCTCTGACGTATCCTCTGACGTATCCTCTGACGTATCCTCTGACGTATCCTCTGACGTATCTTCTGAGTTATCCTCTGACGTATCTTCTGATTTATCCTCTGACGTATCCTCTGATTTATCCTCTGACAGATCCTCTGACGTATCCTCTGACGTTTCCTCTGATTTATCCTCTGACATATCCTCTGACGTATCCTCTGACTTATCCTCTGATTTATCTTCTGACGTATCCTCTGACTTATCCTCTGACGTATCCTCTGATTTATCGTTTGACATATCCTCTGATGTGTTTTCCGACGTATCCTCTGACGTATCCCCTGTAGTATCCTCTAATTTATCCTGTGACGTATCCTCTGATGTATTTTCGGACGTATCCTCTGACGTATCCTCTAATTTATCCTTTGACGTATCCTCTGACGTATCCTCTGATTTATCATCTGATTTATCCTCTGACATATCTTCTGACGTATCCTCTTACGTATCCTCTTACTTATCCTCTGACGTATCCTCTGATGTATCCTCTGACGTATACTCTGACTTATCCTCTGACGTATCCTCTGACGTATGCTCTGATTTATCTTCTGATTCATTTTCTGACGTATTTTCTGACGTATCTTCTGACGTATCTTCTGACGTATCCTCTGACGTATATTCTGACTTATCCTCTGACGTATCCTCTGATTTTTTCTCTGACATATCCTCTGACTTATTCTCTGATTTATTCTCTGACGTATCCTCTGACGTATCATCTGACGTATCATCTGACGTATCCTCTGACGTATCCTCTGATTTATCCTCTGACGTAACTTGTGACTTATCCTCTGACTTATCCTCTGACGTGTCCTGTGATTTATCTTCTGATGTATCCTCTGACGTATGCTCATTTATCTTCCGATTTATTTTTTGACGTATTTTCTGACGTATGCTGATTTATCCTTTGACGTATTTTCTGACGTATCCTCTGACGTATCCCCTGTAGTATCCTCTAATTTATCCTCTGACGTATCCTCTAATTTATCCTCTGACGTATCCTCTGAAGTATCCTCTGACGTATCTTCTGAGTTATCCTCTGACGTATCCTCTGATTTATCCTCTCACGTATCCTCTGACTTATCCTCTCATGTATCCTCTGACGTATCCTCTGACTTATCCTCTGATGTATCCTTTGACGTATCCTCTGACATGTTTTCCGACGTATCCTCTGACGTATCCTCTGATTAATTTTCAGACTTATTCTTTGACGTATCCTCTGACGTATCCTCTGATTTATCCTCTGATGTATCCGCTAACGTATCCTCTGATTTATCCTCTGACGTATCCTCTGACGTATCTGCTGATTTATCCTCTGACGTATCCTCTGACGTATCCTCTGACGTATCCTCTGATTTATCCTCTGACGTATCCTCTGACGTATCTGCTGATTTATCCTTTGACGTATCCTCTGATTTATCCTCTGACGTATCCTCTGATTTATCCTCTGACGTATCCTCTGATTTATCCTCTCACGTATCCTCTGACTTATCCTCTCATGTATCCTCTGATTTATCCTCTGATGTATCCTCTAATTTATCCTCTGATGTATCTTCGGATTTATCCTCTGATGTATCCTCTGACGTATCTTCTGATCTATCCTCTGACGTATCCTCTGACGTATCCTCTGACTTATCTTCTGACGTATTCTCTGATTTATCCTCTGACGTATCCTCTGATTAATTTTCGGACTTATTCTCTGACGTATCCTCTGACGTATCCTCTGACGTATCCTCTGATTTATCCTCTGACGTATCCTCTAACGTATCCTCTGATTTATCCCCTGACGTATCCTCTGACGTATCATCTGATTTATCTTCTGACGTATTCTCTGTCGTATCCTCTGATTTATCCTCTGACGTATCCTCTGATTTATCCTCTCACGTATCCTCTGACTTATCCTCTCATGTATCCTCTGATTTATCTTCTGACGTATTCTCTGACGTATCCTCTGATTTATCCTCTGACGTATCCTCTGATTTATCCTCTCACGTATCCTCTGACTTATCCTCTCATGTATCCTCTGATTTATCCTCTGACGTATCCTCTAATTCATCCTCTGATGTATCTTCTGACGTATCCTCTGACGTATCCCCTGTAGTATCCTCTAATGTATCCTCTGACGTATCCTCTGACGTATCCTCTGACGTATCTTCTGAGTTATCCTCTGACGTGTCCTCTGATTTATCCTCTCACGTATCCTCTGACTTATCCTCTCATGTATCCTCTGACGTATCCTCTGATTTATCATTTGACATATCCTCTGATGTGTTTTCGGACGTATCCTCTGACGTATCCCCTGTAGTATCCTCTAATTTATCCTGTGACGTATCCTCTGATGTATATTCGGACGTATCCTCTGACGTATCCTCTTATTTATCCTTTGACGTATCCTCTGACGTATCCTCTGATTTATCCTCTGATTTATCCTCTGACGTATCCTCTGATTTATCCTCTCACGTATCCTCTGACTTATCCTCTGATGTATCCTTTGACGTATCCTCTGACATGTTTTTCGACGTATCCTCTGACGTATCCTCTGATTAATTTTCAGACTTATTCTTTGACGTATCCTCTGACGTCTCCTCTGATTTATCCTCTGACGTATCCTCTAACGTATCCTCTGATTTATCCTCTGACGTATCCTCTGACGTATCTGCTGATTTATCCTCTGACGTATCCTCTGATTTATCCTCTGACGTATCCTCTGACGTATCTGCTGATTTATCCTTTGACGTATCCTCTGATTTATCCTCTGACGTATCCTCTGATTTATCCTCTGACGTATCCTCTGATTTATCCTCTCACGTATCCTCTGACTTATCCTCTCATGTATCCTCTGATTTATCCTCTGACGTATCCTCTAATTTATCCTCTGATGTATCTTCGGATTTATCCTCTGATGTATCCTCTGACGTATCTTCTGATCTATCCTCTGACGTATCCTCTGACGTATCCTCTGACGTATCCTCTGACTTATCTTCTGACGTATTCTCTGACGTATCCTCTGACGTATCCTCTGATTAATTTTCGGACTTATTCTCTGACGTATCCTGTAGTAACTGGTTGGCGTCTAATCACTGAATGATGTCTAAACACTGAATTTATACTTACCATGAGAACTGTAACGCAACATGTAAGCTTATTTGTAATGATGAAAGGAGGAAAGCCCGCGGAAGGAAAGATACTGGAAGCAGAGATACTTGTAGGGACCCAGAGAGCCAGCTGCCTCATTAACCTGTCACAACAAAATTATTGCTATATAACAGGGGCAGATAAGGCGTTGAGGCAATGCCTTTGATGAACAGGTGTGGGTATGATGCCCTTGATGTGTGTACACACTGATAGCTGGCCTATAGGACTCAGGAGTAAGGCAGTAGGGAGAAGTGTACCAACATCTTATGATCTGAGTAATGTAGGAAACAAGGGGCATCATGTGTAAGGACTACCCCTCTAGGTAGTGGAAGGGCCGTGTGTATGTTTTTAAAAAAACCCAGAAGGATCAGACCAGACTCCGGTAAGAAGGATAGATAACACTTAATGGAAGTAAATCAAAGAAGACAGAACAAAGAAGAAAAGGGGCCCAGGGGCGTGTCCCCAAGCCCAAAAACAGTATAAAAGAAGAGGGTATTTTGTACATCTTCAGACTTAGCCCGGGCTACTTCTCATGCATGGTGCTGTTGTAACTCTACAATAAACCAGCATTAAGACTTGGACGCCAGCTGTTTCTGTCTCATCATTGCTCCGTGGAAACTTCTCATCAGTAATTTACTACTATAGATTTAAGGTTTATTTTTAAGGTAATAGTTAAATAATTGGACGTTGAGAAAATCCACTACATTTATTGGCGAGCCAGCCAGGAGGAAGCGGTAAGGACTGGAAGGTCACGGATGCTGGTTGGAGGCCAGAGACCCCAGGGGCCCCCATATCCACCAGGTGAGATACCAATTCTTTTTTCCTTTTTTCTAAATTTTATGGGGATCCAGCCTCCACCTGGCTCCGGTGGTCAGAAGGTTCTGATAGACTTCCTCCGAACAAACCTAGTAGAACAAAAAATAATAGATACGTGAGATATGAGAGGTAACAGCTGGCGATTAGGTCTACGTATGAATGATTGTTAATGTAATTAATGTTCTGTTGGTTTCTTATGCTCTGACCGTCGTTGTATGTATGTCCTGAGAGTTATTGCTTGAGGAGTGAGAAGTGTGTGTGTGTCAAACGCGTTAAACTGTCTTAGAGTCACTTAGAGTAGAAAAGAAGAGTAAGTACTGGTAGAAGCAAATAGTGACGATTAACTGTGTAGTGTATGAGCTCATTAATAGTGTAGTTGGGGAAACTATAGAAAATAAGTTAAGTACCGCCTGCGGGAAGACTACTTTTGCCTGTCGAGGGAGTAGCCCGAGGCCGGGAAGTGAGTAATAAATTTTGTGCCACCCGCAGGAGGTCAGAACTGCTTTGCCTAACGAGGGGCAGCCCCGGGGTCGGTCGGAGGAGATGAGATACTGCTAGAGTGCAGGATAGTGAGGTTACTGAGAACCTAAAAGACTGTAGCGGATGAGACCTACAGTTAATTTTGTGGTGTGAACTGTTAAGGAAGAGACTTACAGTTAAAAGTTTTTTGTTGTCTGTTAAATTGTTGTAAACCGTACAAGAAGAAACTACAGTAGATGAATGTGTATGGAAAAAAGAAAAAAGCGCTGCTAAAACAGGCCTAGGCTGTAGATAATGTACATATAAAGATCAAAGAAAGTGTTATTAAAATCCATAGTGTTGTCCTAATAACCTAATGTTGATAAAAGTGTATATACAATAACTAAAGAACAGTAGAAGTGTTGTTAATATCCATAGTGTTGTCCTACTAACCTAATGTTAATAAAGTGCATATACAATAACTAAGAACGGTAGAGCAGAGTAGAGTAAGTCACATAACGGTAATAGTAAATTATTGTTGTGATAAAAGATAAGTGCCTTTGTAGGATTCAGCTGCTAGAAGCAGTGGTAGTAAAAATAACATTGAGAAGATAAGCACGAGTGGCTCTAACAACATATAAAAATTGAAGGAAAAGATAGTCAGACTTAACTCTGCATTGACCAGAGTGGGGGCTGCGAAGAGACGAGGCAGACACCAAGGTAGGCGTTCTCGTAACCCGAGAGCTCAGAGTGACGCTGTGAACCATGGGAGCCAATAGTAGCAAGCAGGGGGAGGTACTAACCCCCGCCAAATTAATCATTGTCACTCACCCAACCAATCGAAGGAAAATACAACAGTGCATGAAGAAATGGCACAAACTAACAGCTGGGAAGAACAGATGGCCCCTTGAAGGCAGCTTTGATCCTATTTGTTGTGATATGGTGGAAGAAGGATTGAGAAAGAAGGACAAAAAGTATGACGCAACGCACTTAAAGAAAAAACAGAAAAATGCTGAGCAGAGAGATATCCTACAATACTTTAGAGTAGAAGCCACCAGGAACTCAATAGTGCAGGGAAATGCAGCTCTCAAACCGCCGCCGTATAACACAGGAGAGGCAGGACAGTTTGTGAGTTATACTCTGACGTATCTTCTGATTTATCCTCTGACGTATCATCTGATTTATCCTCTGACGTATCCTCTGATTTATCCTCTGACATATCCTCTGACGTATCCTCTGACTTATCCTCTGACTTATCCTCTGATTTATCTACTGACGTATCCTCTGATTTATCCTCTGATTTATCCTCTGACGTATCCTCTGATTTATCGTTTTGACATATCCTCTGATGTGTTTTCGGATGTATCCTCTGACGTATCCTCTGATTTATCCTTTGACGTATCCTCTGACGTATCCTCTGATTTATCCTCTGACGTATCCTCTGATTTATCCTCTGACATATCCTCTGACGTATCCTCTGATTTATCCTCTGACATATCCTCTGACGTATCCTCTGACTTATCCTCTGACTTATCCTCTGATTTATCTACTGACGTATCTTCTGATTTATCCTCTGACGTATCCTCTGATTTATCCTCTGACGTATCCTCTGACGTATCCTCTGACGTATCCTCTGATTTATCCTCTGACATATCCTCTGACGTATCCTCTGACTTATCCTCTGATTTATCTACTGACGTATCCTCTGATTTATCCTCTGATTTATCTTCTGACGTATCCTCTGACTTATCCTCTGACGTATCCTCTGATTTATCGTTTGACATATCCTCTGATGTGTTTTCCGATGTATCCTCTGACGTATCCCATGTAGTATCCTCTAATTTATCCTCTGACGTATCCTCTGACGTATCTTCTGAGTTATCCTCTGACGTATCTTCTGATTTATCCTCTGACGTATCCTCTGATTTATCCTCTGACATATCCTCTGACGTATATCTGACGTATCCTCTGATCTATCCTCTGACGTATCCTCTGATTTATCCTCTCACGTATCCTCTGACTTATCCTCTCATGTATCCTTTGACGTATCCTCTGACTTATCCTCTGATTTATCCTCTGTAGTATCCTCTGATTTATCCTTTTACGTATCTTCTGACTTATCCTCTGATTTACCTTCTGAAGTATCGTCTGATTTATCGTTTGAAGTATCCTCTGACGTATCCTTTGATGTATCCTGTGACGTATCCTCTGACATGTTTTCCGACGTATCCTCTGACGTATCCTCTGATTAATTTTCAGACTTATTCTCTGACGTATCCTCTGACGTATCCTCTGATTTATCCTCTGACGTATCCTCTAACGTATCCTCTGATTTATCCTCTGACGTATCCTCTGAAGTATCCTCTGATTTATCTTCTCACGTATTCTCTGACGTATCTGCTGATTTATCCTCTGACGTATCCTCTGACGTATCCTCTGATGTATCCTCTTATTTATCCTCTGACATATCCTCTGACGTATCTGCTGATTTATCATTTGACATATCCTCTGATTTATCCTCTGACGTATCCTCTGACGTATCCTCTGACGTATCTTCCTAGTTATCCTCTGACGTATCTTCTGATTTATCCTCTGACGTATCCTCTGATTTATCCTCTGATTTATCCTCTGACATATCCTCTGACGTATCCTCTGACGTATCCTCTGACGTATCCTCTGATCTATCCTCTGACGTATCCTCTGATTTATCCTCTCACGTATCCTCTGACTTATCCTCTCATGTATCCTCTGACTTATCCTCTCATGTATCCTCTGACTTATCCTCTGATTTATTCTCTGTAGTATCCTCTGATTTATCCTTTTACGTATCTTCTGACTTATCCTCTGATTTATCTTCTGACGTATCGTCTGATTTATCGTTTGAAGTATCCTCTTATTATCCTCTGATGTATCTTGTGACGTATCCTCTGACGTTTTCAGACGTATCCTCTGACGTATCCTCTGATTAATTTTCAGACTTATTCTCTGACGTATCCTCTGACGTATCCTCTAATTTATCCTCTGTCGTATCCTCTGAAGTATGCTCATTTATCTTCCGATTTATTTTCTGACGTATTTTCTGACGTATGCTGATTTATCCTTTGACGTATTTTCTGACGTATCCTCTGACGTATCCCCTGTAGTATCCTCTAATTTATCCTCTGACGTATCCTCTGACGTATCCTCTGACGTATCCTCTGACGTATCTTCTGAGTTATCCTCTGACGTATCCTCTGACAGATCCTCTGACGTATCCTCTGACGTTTCCTCTGATTTATCCTCTGACATATCCTCTGACGTATCCTCTGACTTATCCTCTGATTTATCTTCTGACGTATCCTCTGACTTATCCTCTGACGTATCCTCTGATTTATCGTTTGACATATCCTCTGATGTGTTTTCCGACGTATCCTCTGACGTATCCCCTGTAGTATCCTCTAATTTATCCTGTGACGTATCCTCTGATGTATTTTCGGACGTATCCTCTGACGTATCCTCTAATTTATCCTTTGACGTATCCTCTGACGTATCCTCTGATTTATCATCTGATTTATCCTCTGACATATCTTCTGACGTATCCTCTTACGTATCCTCTTACTTATCCTCTGACGTATCCTCTTATGTATCCTCTGACGTATACTCTGACTTATCCTCTCACGTATCCTCTGACGTATGCTCTGATTTATCTTCTGATTCATTTTCTGACGTATTTTCTGACGTATCTTCTGACGTATCTTCTGACGTATCCTCTGACGTATATTCTGACTTATCCTCTGACGTATCCTCTGATTTTTTCTCTGACATATCCTCTGACTTATTCTCTGATTTATTCTCTGACGTATCCTCTGACGTATCATCTGACGTATCATCTGACGTATCCTCTGACGTATCCTCTGATTTATCCTCTGACGTAACTTGTGACTTATCCTCTGACTTATCCTCTGACGTGTCCTGTGATTTATCTTCTGATGTATCCTCTGACGTATGCTCATTTATCTTCCGATTTATTTTTTGACGTATTTTCTGACGTATGCTGATTTATCCTTTGACGTATTTTCTGACGTATCCTCTGACGTATCCCCTGTAGTATCCTCTAATTTATCCTCTGACGTATCCTCTAATTTATCCTCTGACGTATCCTCTGAAGTATCCTCTGACGTATCTTCTGAGTTATCCTCTGACGTATCCTCTGATTTATCCTCTCACGTATCCTCTGACTTATCCTCTCATGTATCCTCTGACGTATCCTCTGACTTATCCTCTGATGTATCCTTTGACGTATCCTCTGACATGTTTTCCGACGTATCCTCTGACGTATCCTCTGATTAATTTTCAGACTTATTCTTTGACGTATCCTCTGACGTATCCTCTGATTTATCCTCTGATGTATCCTCTAACGTATCCTCTGATTTATCCTCTGACTTATCCTCTGACGTATCTGCTGATTTATCCTCTGACGTATCATCTGACGTATCCTCTGACGTATCCTCTGATTTATCCTCTGACGTATCCTCTGACGTATCTGCTGATTTATCCTTTGACGTATCCTCTGATTTATCCTCTGACGTATCCTCTGATTTATCCTCTGACGTATCCTCTGATTTATCCTCTCACGTATCCTCTGACTTATCCTCTCATGTATCCTCTGATTTATCATCTGACGTATATTCTAATTTATCCTCTGATGTATCTTCGGATTTATCCTCTGATGTATCCTCTGACGTATCTTCTGATCTATCCTCTGACGTATCCTCTGACGTATCCTCTGACTTATCTTCTGACGTATTCTCTGACATATCCTCTGACGTATCCTCTGATTAATTTCGGACTTATTCTCTGACGTATCCTCTGACGTATCCTCTGATTTATCCTCTGACGTATCCTCTAACGTATCCTCTGATTTATCCCCTGACGTATCCTCTGACGTATCATCTGATTTATCTTCTGACGTATTCTCTGACGTATCCTCTGATTTATCCTCTGACGTATCCTCTGATTTATCCTCTCACGTATCCTCTGACATATCCTCTCATGTATCCTCTGATTTATCTTCTGACGTATTCTCTGACGTATCCTCTGATTTATCCTCTGACGTATCCTCTGATTTATCCTCTCACGTATCCTCTGACTTATCCTCTCATGTATCCTCTGATTTATCCTCTGACGTATCCTCTATTTCATCCTCTGATGTATCTTCTGACGTATCCTCTGACGTATCCCCTGTAGTATCCTCTAATGTATCCTCTGACGTATCCTCTGACGTATCTTCTGAGTTATCCTCTGACGTATCCTCTGATTTATCCTCTGACATATCCTCTGATTTATCCTCTGACGTGTCCTCTGATTTATCCTCTCACGTATCCTCTGACTTATCCTCTCATGTATCCTCTGACGTATCCTCTGATTTATCATTTGACATATCCTCTGATGTGTTTTCGGACGTATCCTCTGACGTATCCCCTGTAGTATCCTCTAATTTATCCTGTGACGTATCCTCTGATGTATATTCGGACGTATCCTCTGACGTATCCTCTTATTTATCCTTTGACGTATCCTCTGACGTATCCTCTGATTTATCCTCTGATTTATCCTCTGACGTATCCTCTGATTTATCCTCTCACGTATCCTCTGACTTATCCTCTGATGTATCCTTTGACGTATCCTCTGACATGTTTTTCGACGTATCCTCTGACGTATCCTCTGATTAATTTTCAGACTTATTCTTTGACGTATCCTCTGACGTCTCCTCTGATTTATCCTCTGATGTATCCTCTAACGTATCCTCTGATTTATCCTCTGACGTATCCTCTGACGTATCTGCTGATTTATCCTTTGACGTATCCTCTGATTTATCCTCTGACGTATCCTCTGACGTATCTGCTGATTTATCCTTTGACGTATCCTCTGATTTATCCTCTGACGTATCCTCTGATTTATCCTCTGACGTATCCTCTGATTTATCCTCTCACGTATCCTCTGACTTATCCTCTCATGTATCCTCTGATTTATCCTCTGACGTATCCTCTAATTTATCCTCTGATGTATCTTCGGATTTATCCTCTGATGTATCCTCTGACGTATCTTCTGATCTATCCTCTGACGTATCCTCTGACGTATCTTCTGACTTATCTTCTGACGTATTCTCTGACGTATCCTCTGACGTATCCTCTGATTAATTTTCGGACTTATTCTCTGACGTATCCTGTAGTAACTGGTTGGCGTCTAATCACTGAATGATGTCTAAACACTGAATTTATACTTACCATGAGAACTGTAACGCAACATGTAAGCTTATTTGTAATGATGAAAGGAGGAAAGCCCGCGGAAGGAAAGATACTGGAAGCAGAGATACTTGTAGGGACCCAGAGAGCCAGCTGCCTCATTAACCTGTCACAACAAAATTATTGCTATATAACAGGGGCAGATAAGGCGTTGAGGCAATGCCTTTGATGAACAGGTGTGGGTATGATGCCCTTGATGTGTGTACACACTGATAGCTGGCCTATAGGACTCAGGAGTAAGGCAGTAGGGAGAAGTGTACCAACATCTTATGATCTGAGTAATGTAGGAAACAAGGGGCATCATGTGTAAGGACTACCCCTCTAGGTAGAGGAAGGGCTGTGTGTATGTTTAAAAAAAACCCAGAAGGATCAGACCAGACTCCGGTAAGAAGGATAGATAACACTTAATGGAAGTAAATCAAAGAAGACAGAACAAAGAAGAAAAGGGGCCCAGGGGCGTGTCCCCAAGCCCAAAAACAGTATAAAAGAAGAGGGTATTTTGTACATCTTCAGACTTAGCCCGGGCTACTTCTCATGCATGGTGCTGTTTTAACTCTACAATAAACCAGCATTAAGACTTGGACGCCAGCTGTTTCTGTCTCATCATTGCTCCGTGGAAACTTCTCATCAGTAATTTACTACTATAGATTTAAGGTTTATTTTTAAGGTAATAGTTAAATAATTGGACGTTGAGAAAATCCACTACATTTATTGGCGAGCCAGCCAGGAGGAAGCGGTAAGGACTGGACGATCAGGGACGCTGGTTGGAGGCCAGAGACCCCAGGGGCCCCCATATCCACCAGGTGAGATACCAATTCTTTTTTCCTTTTTTCTAAATTTTATGGGGATCCAGCCTCCACCTGGCTCCGGTGGTCAGAAGGTTCTGATAGACTTCCTCCGAACAAACCTAGTAGAACAAAAAATAATAGATACGTGAGATATGAGAGGTAACAGCTGGCGATTAGGTCTACGTATGAATGATTGTTAATGTAATTAATGTTCTGTTGGTTTCTTATGCTCTGACCGTCGTTGATGTATGTCCTGAGAGTTATTGCTTGAGGAGTGAGAAGTGTGTGTGTGTCAAACGCGTTAAACTGTCTTAGAGTCACTTAGAGTAGAAAAGAAGAGTAAGTACTGGTAGAAGCAAATAGTGACGATTAACTGTGTAGTGTATGAGCTCATTAATAGTGTAGTTGGGGAAACTATAGAAAATAAGTTAAGTACCGCCTGCGGGAAGACTACTTTTGCCTGTCGAGGGAGTAGCCCGAGGCCGGGAAGTGAGTAATAAATTTTGTGCCACCCGCAGGAGGTCAGAACTGCTTTGCCTAACGAGGGGCAGCCCCGGGGTCGGTCGGAGGAGATGAGATACTGCTAGAGTGCAGGATAGTGAGGTGGAGGTTTTGTTGTCTGTTAAATTGTTGTAAACCGTACAAGAAGAAACTACAGTAGATGAATGTGTATGGAAAAAAGAAAAAAGCGCTGCTAAAACAGGCCTAGGCTGTAGATAATGTACATATAAAGATCAAAGAAAGTGTTATTAAAATCCATAGTGTTGTCCTAATAACCTAATGTTGATAAAAGTGTATATACAATAACTAAAGAACAGTAGAAGTGTTGTTAATATCCATAGTGTTGTCCTACTAACCTAATGTTAATAAAGTGCATATACAATAACTAAGAACGGTAGAGCAGAGTAGAGTAAGTCACATAACGGTAATAGTAAATTATTGTTGTGATAAAAGATAAGTGCCTTTGTAGGATTCAGCTGCTAGAAGCAGTGGTAGTAAAAATAACATTGAAAAGATAAGCACGAGTGGCTCTAACAACATATAAAAATTGAAGGAAAAGATAGTCAGACTTAACTCTGCATTGACCAGAGTGGGGGCTGCGAAGAGACGAGGCAGACACCAAGGTAGGCGTTCTCGTAACCCGAGAGCTCAGAGTGACGCTGTGAACCATGGGAGCCAATAGTAGCAAGCAGGGGGAGGTACTAACCCCCGCCAAATTAATCATTGTCACTCACCCAACCAATCGAAGGAAAATACAACAGTGCATGAAGAAATGGCACAAACTAACAGCTGGGAAGAACAGATGGCCCCTTGAAGGCAGCTTTGATCCTATTTGTTGTGATATGGTGGAAGAAGGATTGAGAAAGAAGGACAAAAAGTATGACGCAACGCACTTAAAGAAAAAACAGAAAAATGCTGAGCAGAGAGATATCCTACAATACTTTAGAGTAGAAGCCACCAGGAACTCAATAGTGCAGGGAAATGCAGCTCTCAAACCGCCGCCGTATAACACAGGAGAGGCAGGACAGTTTGTGATATCAGACCCAGAAGATGCAGCAGGAACGATCACGGGAAAAATACAAATTGTAATAAATGAAGAAGAAGAAAAACTAGGCAGGGAAAGGTACAGTAGACGAAGGGAAAATCACACCACATCATATAAAACAACAAAAGAAATTGCAGAGGAAAAGGAAAGACGTGAAAAAATAAAAAGTTATGAGGACAAAATAAGAGAACTAGAAGAGAAAGAACTGCAACAGCTGAAACAACTGATAGACAGCGATATGCAACACAAAGTCCAGATATCACCAGAAATCTCGGGAAGTCTGTTAAGAGAGGATCAGCCAGAAACGAGGCGTAAGGATGGTGGGAGGACAGCAGAAAAAGATGATAAGGATGACGACAGCAGTGTGAGTGGATCTACGGACGAGGACAGCGAAGCAGGCTCAGATATGGAGAAATGCACAGATCATGCAGGAGGGGCCACAGGCAGGAGTCACCCGCAGCCTCCGCCTCACTATGGGAGTGAGTACACACCCCCCAAGGCTAATGTATGTCAGACTTTTGACCTTAACCTGCAGGTGGAAGAAATAAAAAAGCAAAAAGGGATGATAACTAGGAGCAGGAGTATAAGGAGGGACCCGTCCCAGTGGGAAGTTGCAGGGGGAGTGTATCCCCTGCTGGCCAAAGGACCTAACAACGCCTATCGGTATGTTCCATGGTCATTTATGGATATGATAACTCTTGCAGGCAAGTTAACTCCTTTGACAGATGGAGCAAACAAATGGATCGAGAAGCTGGAAGAACTCACAGGAGGAATAAAGCTGGCAGGAGGAGACATCAAGGCTCTGCTGATAAAAGCTGCAGGACGAGCTGCTACCGCAGAGATATTTGAGATGGCCGGATATACACCAATGATGACCACACATAATCATGATGAAGTGCCTTTTGATTTGATGCGGACTCAGGTGTGGCAAGCATTAAGAGATAAGTACCCCTCACGCATGGATCCAGCTAAGCTGGAGAAAGAGTGTTTGAAGGAGTGTGACAACCCATCACAGTTTCTGTATGATTATCAGAAAATGTGGAAAGCTGAAACTGGGAGTGAGTGGAATGAAAATAACTCCACAAGAGCACTGTTTATGCTGTATGTGAAGAATGCCATGCCCAAAGAGGTACAAGCAAAGCTGAATGGAGTGGTGGGATTAATGAAAATGGAATGGCCTGTTTTCTCTGAGCATGTAATCCACTATGTGAATGCACACAGAGAGGAAAAGCAGGCCTTGGACGATCAGAGCAAGGCGCTGGCTACCAAGCTGACTCAGCTGCAAATAGGTGAGCTGGCAAAGCAGAAGAAGGACAGAGAGAGACCTAAGCCTCAAGCAGCCGTGAGTGCGACCGCTCCCGAGGCAAAACCTGAGGAAGGAACGGTAACACAAGCACCTGTAATAGCACCCAACATGGCACCTCCTCTCACTCAACAGACACCTGCTGCGCCTAATGCTTTTCCTATAGTGCCACCCACAGGCCAAATTCAGAATCAGCAGATCCCACCTATCCATGTGCACCTCAACCAAGGAGGAGGCATCCAGCAGCCTGTAGCTGGGAGAGGACGAGGTGGCCCACCCATGAGGGGAAGATGGACAAGGCCCCAAAGGCAGACACGAGGCCCACCTCCAGGCCAGTACCAATCAGCCCCACAGGTAACTTCAGCAGCACCACATTACCAATCGAGGTTGCAGTGCTGGGGGTGTTGACAAACAGGACACATGCAGAGGGACTGTCCGATCAACCCTTGGATGGGGACTCAGAGTTCCAGCCCAGGATTCTCCAACCCGGGAACAGGCCCTGATCCACAAGGTAATGGACCGTGGATGGGTCCAGCTGCATACTGGCAATAGGGATGCCCAGAGAAACCTGAGGGGGAGGTAATTTTGCCCATATTAACACAACAACCACAGATTGAACCTATAATAGATGTGACTGTGAATAATCATCATCATCGATTCATGGTAGATACGGGAGCCGCGTACTCCTGCATAGGAAAGGGAGGAACCGGCCTACCCCTCTCAGCTTCAAAGATTCGAACAGTAGGTTTCTCTGGGAAGACACAAATAATACCAATGACTGAGCCGGTTCCGTTGAAAATAGGAGACAAGACGATTTATACTCCTCTATTGTATTCAGCGGATACACCAATTAATCTCCTGGGAAGGGATGTACTATGTCGGCTGAATGCAAAAATCAAATGTACACCAGATGGCATCTATTTTGAAGTAGACGACAAACCTGATTGCATGTCTGTCCTCATGATGCCACTAACGACTCCTACAAGATCTCCACAGGTCTCATCCAAAGACCCAGAGGCACAAGTCTACTGGATGAAACTGACGACGCCTGATTCTTTCCTCAACCATGAGTGGGAAGCATGGAGACCACTGGTAATGAATCACTATGACATGGCTAGAGAGCCAACACTTCCACTCCACTGTACCATGTTGTATGACAGAGATCAAACTCATGAGGACTTTGAGAAAAGCTGGGATGACAACATTAACAACAGAACTACAGTTATCCAGTATGAAGGCATCATAGTAGGACCTCAAGGAGCAGCGGCAGCTGTAAAGTTCGCAGAAGAAAAGATCAAAGACTGGTTCCAAGTTCCTAACTCGTCACCTCATGTCACTCTGTTAATTGCTGATAAATATGAGTCACATGATCTAGGTCCTATGATCCTCGCAGCAAGACAAGTCAAAGCTTGGACTCCAACAGACTGCCCCGAAGTCAGTGTTTCATCAGATGGACTATTTTTCAAAATCACATGCACACATGCAGATGAAGTGATAGCAGAAAGGGTTAAACTACCGCGGGAAAGAGCTAGGCACATGGTAATGACGCAAGAACACATAGAATTATTAGAACAGGTCCCAGCACAAGTATGGTCACAACACAAGACAGATGTAGGATTAGTAAAATCAGCTGAACCACAAAGGTTCAGTTTAAGATCACACATTAGATTACCCTACCAGAAGCAATATCCCCTTAGACAGGATGCCATAGAAGGTATAAATCCCATCATAACAGGATTAGAGGAAGCAGGAGTCTTAATAAAAACAAAAAGTGCATGCAACACCCCGATCTTTCCCATCAAGAAAACAGGTGGTAATGAATATAGACTAGTGCATGATTTGAGACAAATTAATGCTATTGTGGCTGAAGAAATGCCCATTGTACCTGACCCCCACACGTTGTTGTCCAATATACCACCAGGTACAAAATGGTTTACGGTGATAGATCTGTGCTCTGCATTTTTCAGTGTACCAGTTCATCCTGATTCACAATATTTGTTTGCCTTCACTTATAAGGGTCAACAATATACATACACTCGCTTACCACAAGGGTTTGTGCACTCTCCATCCATTTTTAATCGTGTTCTTGCAAATGATCTCAGCCACCTAGACATACAGTCAACCACCTTGATGTATGTCGATGACATCCTGATTTGCTCTGATTCAAAAGAACAATGTGAAAAAGACTCTATTGCAGTGCTGACGGCTCTGGCAGAAGGAGGTCATAAAGTAAGTAAGAAAAAACTGCAATTCTGTCAAACAACAGTAGAATATTTGGGCAGACAGCTTAGTGGGGACAAGAGGCATATTGCACCGTCCCAGCTGGAAGCCATAAGTCAAATACCAAAACCTGAAACTGTTGGTCACATGTTGTCTTTTTTGGGAATGGCAGGTTACAGCAGACCCTGGGTTTGTGATTATGCTCTCAAAACAGCCCCGTTAAGAGTATTAATCCGAGCAGCAGGACAAGGACAACAGTCAGCCAGACTACAGTGGACTGACGAGGCAGAAGGGGCATTCCAAATGCTGAAAAAAGATCTCCAGACTGCCCCAGCTCTAGCCAATCCAGACTACGGCAAACCATTCCATTTATATGTAGCAGAAAGACGTGGGTATGCATGTGCAGTGTTGATGCAAGAGACTCCAACAGGTAAACAGCCAATTTCCTACTACAGCACAAAATTAGATAGCGTGGAGGAAGGGCTGCCACCCTGTTATCAAGGGTTAGCAGCGGCCGCCTTCGCTTACAAAAAGGCCTCTGTGATCACTATGGGCCATCCAGTATTTTTGTATACTTCGCATCAACTGCATGCATTGCTTACCAGCCCACGCTTTGTGATAACCCAAGCACGACGAACAGGTTATGAGATTCTGCTTTCAGGACCAGACCTGACGGTGCTGAGATGCACTGCAATCAATCCAGCCACCAGAATGGTATTGCCAACGGATGGTGAGCCCCATGATTGTCTCAAGGAGACTGACACCTTCATGAAAGTGAGAGAGGAATTGTACAACCACCCCATCCCGTCTGACCTGACATTGTTTGTTGACGGCTCATGTGTTAGGGGTGAGACAGGAAATAGAGCAGGATAAGGCATAGTTCAACTAAATCCTGATGGTACTTTTACTAAAGTGCTATCCGTGAGTGTGGACCAGCCTTGCTCCACCCAATTAGCGGAGATTAAAGCACTGACTGCCGCATGCAAACTAGCAGCTGACAAAAGGGCAACAATTTACACTGATATTGGATACGGTTACGGAGTATGTCACATAAACGCAAGCATTTGGAGACAGAGAGGGTTTGTGCGAACTGATGGAACTCCAGTAGCACATGGGAAAGCAGTAGTTGAGCTGATACAGGCTATGCAACTTCCAACTGCATTAGCCATAGTTAAATGTGCAGCACATCAGAACAGCAAATCACCAGTAGCAATAGGAAACAACTTAGCAGACGAAGCAGCCAAAGAAGCAACAGGACAGACCATACAGGGACCAATTTTGTTTGAGGAAGACTGTGCGCCCATTACAAACCTAGCATCATTGATAGAAGCACAGAACAAGGTCTCAGAGGCAGAGAAACGCCTGTGGGTCCAAAGAGGCGCTGTCCGGACCTCACACCCTCATCCAGGGCTGTGGAGGGGCTTCTGCGGACATTTTGTTTTACCATTATCTCTACTGCCTATTCCTATTAAGAAGATGCATGAACCAGATCATTGTTCCAGAGCCCAAGTAATCAGGAAGCTACAAGCTGTGTGGTGGTCTCCGTACATGACACCGATGGTTGACAGAGAACTTGCTCTGTGTCCCCACTGTCCGAAGTACAATGTTCGTAAAACGTTCACCCAGCCGCTAGCTCACATTCCCATGCCAGATGGTCCTTTTCGCCATCTGATCATGGATTATGTGGACATGATCGACCGGGTGCAAGGTAAAAGATACATGCTTGTTGTTGTTTGCAGGTTCAGCAGGTGGATCGAGGCATGCCCAACCTCCAAGGCTGATCACAAGTCAGCAGCAAAATTTCTATGTAAAGAAGTGTTTCCTAGGTTTGGGACGCCAGACACCATATCATCTGATAATGGCCCACACTTTGTTTCACAGATAATACAAGAAATGTTTAAGATCCTGGGAATCAAACAGAAGTATAGGTGTGTTTATCACCCGCAGTCTCAAGCTTCGGTTGAGCGAGCCAATGGTGTTTTGAAAACTAAAATTGCTAAGATCATGGCAGATAGCAAGGGAAGGCTAACCTGGGTAGATGCGCTGCCCCTTGCTCTGATGGCAATGCGCTCTCAAACCAATCGATTAACCCATTTAACCCCTCATGAGATGCTTACAGGTCGGCCTATGCCACTCCCACAGACCAGAGGAACCCTTGAAGGACCAGCTCCACAAGAAGAGACGCAGGGCTCACTTGGCCCACAGGCGGCTGTACATCCGCCCACACTGGGCAGGGAGTGGGCTTCCTCTGACTCAGATTAGTTGCATGATGATGTTAACCCTTTGTGGCTTAACAACGGGGGACATTGTAGTACTAGACAATACTAATCTGAACACAGCAGCTTCAAGACACACGTTAGACACATGTGCCCTAGCAATGGTCACATTAGCTACTAACAGGGGAATAATCGATAACGCAGTCACTGGAATGGAAGTCATGCTGAGTAGGGGAGTGGAACGTGCCTCCCCACGTCACAACAATGAACTGTGAAGGGACTACTGTAATAACTGATTGGGGATATTACTAAATACAAACAATGGATGTGTAATTATGACTACTTATTGATAGAACCTAAGCATAAGTAACACTTAGACAGCAGTTAAATTGTGAGGGCCTGGCCCTGTGATGTATTCATTAGTACATAGGTACAATGAGTAAGAGTATTGTTAAATAAACAATATGACTGTTGGATGTATTGGGGGTTTTATAATCCCAATGATGAAGGTTTAGCTTGTGTAGACACAAGCATGATGAAGATCGTTCTACACATTACGGGGTTCTGCCAGCGGACCCTGCCCTTATGGACAAAAGGAGTTTGGAGAAAAAACAACAGAAAACATTTCTTATAAAAAAATGTTTTAAGAGGATTGATCCTCATAAGTATAGCCGGGGTTCGCCCCTGACAGACCAAAGGTAACTAGCTGCTAATGCAGAATAGACATGGTCTGGTGTGTGGTTTTTACAAGTATTATCCTTCACGACTATTTGATTTGCATGTTCACGAGTGTTTACTGTAACTTTAGTGAAATACTGTACTGCTGACTCTGCCACCTAGTCGGGGTTTTACCTCCCTGCATCACAGTGGGAGGATGTTTCCCTGGCCATGTCTGCAGACCTCAGCTAGGAGCCCAACAGTGACGATCACAACACCATTAGGATGGGCAAGTCCCGGGATGGTGGTGAAGTGTTTTCAGATCGGGGTAGGTTTTATGCGGATTTGATAAACACCTCACGTGATCCTCACTGTAGGATGTAGGGAATTTACTCTGGAATGGTACTTATATGGTTACCTCAATATCCTGTATGCTGTATCTTATTATTCTGTGTGTGCACTTATATGGAAAATGACTTTAGGGTGAAGGGTGGTCCTTTTCAGGACCACAGGGGGGAATGTAGTAACTGGTTGGCGTCTAATCACTGAATGATGTCTAAACACTGAATTTATACTTACCATGAGAACTGTAACGCAACATGTAAGCTTATTTGTAATGATGAAAGGAGAAGAGCCCGTGGAAGGAAAGATACTGGAAGCAGAGATACTTGTAGGGACCCAGAGAGCCAGCTGCCTCATTAACCTGTCACAACAAAATTATTGCTATATAACAGGGGCAGATAAGGCGTTGAGGCAATGCCTTTGATGAACAGGTGTGGGTATGATGCCCTTGATGCGTGTACACACTGATATCTGGCCTGTAGGACTCAGAAGTAAGGCAGTAGGGAGAAGTGTACCAACATCTTATGATCTGAGTAATGTAGGAAACAAGGGGCATCATGTGTAAGGACTACCCCTCTAGGTAGAGGAAGGGCCGTGTGTATGTTTTTAAAAAACCCAGAAGGATCAGACCAGACTCCGGTAAGAAGGATAGATAACACTTAATGGAAGTAAATCAAAGAAGACAGAACAAAGAAGAGAAGGGTCAGAGGGGCGTGTCCCCAAGCCCGAAAAACAGTATAAAAGAAGAGGGTATTTTGTAGATTTTCAGACTTAGCCCGGGCTACTTCTCATGCATGGTGCTGTTGTAACTCTACAATAAACCAGCATTAAGACTTGGACGCCAGCTGTTTCTGTCTCATCATTGCTCCGTGGAAACTTCTCATCAGTAATTTACTACTATAGATTTAAGGTTTATTTTTAAGGTAATAGTTAAATAATTGAACGTTGAGAAAATCCACTACACTAGTAGGTCGAAATTAATCAGGAAATAAGATAATATAACGATGGGTTGAAGTGCCAGAGGAGGTTCAAGTCCTCCAAATGCCTAGGAAGTGGTCACCCCATCTGGTGCCTGGCGAGGCTGCAGTAATCCAGAAAGAAGTGGAACAAGAAAGTCACATTGAGTTTTGTTATTTGCAATGTTTTGTTTTTGACTACACATAATGCTGTTGAATTTATTCTATGGGTAATCCTAGGTATCACACAGTTTTTTTCTTATATCTTTTTGTTTTATCTTTTGTTTTATACTTGTTATTTCATGGTGTCTGCAAATCCGATAGGGACTGGCTGAGAAGAGTCCTCATGTTAAGAAGGAACGTACAGTTAGAGTTGCTTTGATTTCTTATTTTCCTTACTACACATTTTTTTATCTATAAATCCTGAGTTACATTTTTGTTTCAGAGGCTTAATTTCGCCAGGCTACACATTTTGGTATCAGGAGTGGGGTTCTGCTAAATTAGTGTCTCAGGAGGTTTTGTAGTTTTTTTTTTTGAAAGAGTACACAAAATAACTATAGTAGCTCCAAAGGAGGTGCCTGGGTTGGACCAGACCATTGGCAGGATCGCCGTGTGAGTGACCACGGCACCAGAGATCAACTTCCTGTAACCCTGTAGACAACCGCTCATCCTGGGACGAGGAAGAGGCATCGGACCAACACATCTGGACCTACGTCTGAGTAACATTTTACCCCCCGCTGTTGACTTGCACTTGCACACATGCAGCCATGTCGCAGGAAGAGAATGAAAATGAGTCAGTCTCACACATGGACACAGAAATGGACCCGGTCACTGTACTGCAGGCAAAGTTATCAAAACTAAGTTATAAGCATGACCAGGCTATGGCCCAGCTAGCTGCTCTGAGTAATGGAGCAAACCCATCATACATTTACTTGCCTAGAGAACGCCTCATTCAGCCGTTTAGTGCTGATTCAGCAGTTGATGGCCGCCCCGTTGATGAGTTTATACATGAAATCCAGCGAGCTATTAGAGCTGGAGGTCTGGGAGAGGACGATCAGGTGGATTTCATTACGTCACATCTCAGAGGGTCAGCACTGGAGGAGATCAAGTTGTGCACAGAAGATGAGTTTAAGGGGCCTGATGAAGTTTTCAACTTACTCAGAGACGCTTACACTGAGAAACGCAGTGTAGGGCAACTTTTACAGACTTTTTACAGCCGCCATCAGGTAGAGGGTGAAGATTTTTTTGAATACTCCCATGCACTGTCACAGATCCTTCGCTCAGTTTTAAAGCAAAAACCAGATGCAGTTCTTGATGCAAAGATGGCAGTCAGAGATCATTTTGTAGAAGAAATAAGAGATTCCACACTCAGAAGGGAGCTTCGCAGAAAGCTTAGAGACAAACCAGATTCATCACTCTTCCAGGTGCATCAGGAAGCCATTTCATGGTCAACAGAAGACAGGCTCAGGCAGGCAGACCGAGGGTTCTAGTTTCCCCTGAGCGGGTGTTTCAGAAGTGGTAGGTTGACTTCCTTTTCTGTGTGATCTGCACTCCCGAGCAATGTGTCCCACTTTGTTGCATTTAAAACAAATCGGTTTGCCATCATCAGTATACTGGAACGTTGTCTTCACCCTCCTATCTCTGTGTGAGCTTCCCCTGAAAACTCCCTCTCTCACCACATTAACCACCTCCAATAGCTTTGCCTTGTTCAGACACCACCTTAAGAATGTCCTCTAATGTGGCAGTTGACCTCTCTGGTCCACTATGTGTATGTTGGCTTTTAACGCTTCCATCATTGCCTGTGCCTGGACATGACTCAAAGGATCCAGAAAGTGGAGGAGATGAAAAGAAGTTTGGTTTCACAACAGAATATGTTCAAAAAAGCCACATCACAAATTGAGGCTGCTGTAAAGGCTCGTTATATTGTGGCAGCAGAGATCGCAAAATCAGCCCGGCCCTTTAATGAGGGAGAGTTTGTGAAAAAGTGCATGTTGAAAGTTTGTGACATCGTGTGCCCAGAGAAAAAGCAAGCCTTTTCAAACGTGAGCCTGAGCAGAAACACAGTGGCTGATCGCACATGTGATCTTGCCACCAATCTGTATGAGCAGCTTTTGGAAAAGGGAAAAGATTTCGTTGCATTCTCCCTTGCTGTGGATGAGAGCAGCGACGCATCTGATACTGCTCTGCTGTCAGTCTTCATCCGTGGAGTGGACCCAAATATGTGTGTTACGGAGGAGCTATTGGGATTCAAATCAATGCATGGCACAACCACAGGAAAGGAAATCTTTGAGGAGGTTTCCAAATGCGTAACTGAAATAAAGCTGCCGTGGGATAAACTCGTGGAGTTAACGACAGATGGTGCGCCAGCGATGTGCGGTGAAACAAGTGGACTGGTGGGCAGGGTCCGGGAGAAGATGCAGGAAGAGAACTGTGCAGGTGAACTAACTGTTTATCACTGCATCATTTGTCAGGAATCACTGTGTGGCAAAGCCCTAAAGATGGAACATGTTATGACCACAGTAACACAAGTAGTTAACTTCATAAGAGCCAAAGGTCTGAATCACCGCCAGTTTAAGTCTTTTCTGGAGGAGTGTGGTTCGGAATACGCAGACGTGCCGTATCACTCAGAGGTGAGATGGTTAAGCCGAGGAAAAGTACTGAATAGATGTTTCGAGCTGCATGAGGAAATATGTCAGTTTCTGGAAAGCAAAGGGAAGGACACAGCAGAGCTTCGGGAGAAAAGTTTCTGTGTGAGCTGGCCTTTCTGTGTGACATCTCGAGCCATCTCGATGCGCTGAACCTGCAGCTTCAGGGGCGGGGGGGCATCATCACAGACATGTACGCTGCAGTGAGGGCTTTTAAAACTAAACTGTGCCTGTGGGAGAATAAGATGCTGCAAGGAAACCTTGGCCACTTTCCCTGCTGCCAAACCATGAAAACGCAGTTCTTTACCACCTTGTTCCCATGCGCACAGTTTGCTGAAAAACTCAGTGTACTCGGCGCTGAGTTTAGCCGGCGATTTGCCGACTTTGATGTCCAGAAATGTAGGTTTGAACTGCTCAGTAATCCCTTCACAGTTAATGGGGAAAACGCACCAACCAACCTCCAAATGGAGCTAATTGAACTCCAGTGTAATGACACGCTGAAGTCAAAGTATGATGCTGTGGGCGCCGCACAGTTTCCACAGTTCATCCCTGACACAATGCCTCAGCTCCGCACCCAAGCTGCTCAGATGCTCTCTATGTTCTGCAGCACTTATCTATGGGAGCAACTTTTCTCCTCGATGAAGATGACCAAAACATCTCACAGGAGACGTCTGACCGATGAACACCTTCGTTCGATACTGAGGATTTCCTCAGCTCAAAGCCTGAGCCCAGACGTTGAAGAACTATCATCCAAGAAGAGATGCCATATTCAAAGGTTCATTTGTTAGATGCTGGCCCGCGACTTTGTTCCAGTTTTACATTTTGGCCCACTGTGTATTTGAGTTTGACACCCCTGACTTAGAGGGTCAGACCTGGAACATCTTTTCAGATTCCATAATAGTGGGTAAAGAGGGAGTTTCAGCCGTAGTTCAGCAAACTCCAGAATAGCTGCAGTGGTATAAAATGGGAGAAGAGGCTGTGCCTCATGTATCCTTGGCATTGCATCCTTCTCATCAGGCTAAAGATTTGAGAGGAAAAAAGCAGGTCAGCTGACAGACTGGATGAGGACTCAGATCCTGAGTGTGTTTCTGTGTCTCCATCCACTGGTGTGTATAAGATAGAGGTTGCAGCACGAGACAGAGTGGACCTGCAACATGAGAGACGGTCCAGACATCATGGACGAGAGCAAATCGATCATCCACAGGCAGCAGAAATACTCGCATCTCTACCTGATGAACTGTGGTCCCAGGGACCGACAGATGTTGGATTGGTTGATTGTCCCCCAGTAACGCTTAGAATGAAGTCAGAAATCCCTATTTGGGTTGGACAGTACCCTCATAAAGCTCAAGCTGCTGAGGGAATTGCAGAAACAATCTCCGGTCTGATTCATACCGGGGTACTGGAACCTTCAGATTCCAGCTGGAACACTCCCATCCTGATGGAAAAACCCTGGTACTGTACAATACCGGATGGTGCATGATCTGCAGGTAATTAACGCCGGTGTGGTCACCCACACAGCTCCGGTTCCAACCCCTTATACGGCATTAAATAGTCTCAGACCAGACCAGAAATGGTTTACCTGTATTGACCTGGCTGGTGCTTTTTTTCTGCCGCCCTCTCCACCCTGAGTGTAGAACTATTTTCTCTTTCACTCGTGGAGGACGACAGTGGAGGTATCCAGGCTGCAGGTGTCTTTTCTGAGAAGGGTGGTCTCACAGCAGGGTGCTGGATTGTCTCCTACACATAGATCTACTATTTTTCATGATCCCAGACCTGAAAAAGCTTTCATAACTCTTAAACAGGCCTTGACTCAGGCTTCTCACTTAGCCTTGCAAGATTATTCCAGGACCTTTTATCTTGATGTTTCTGAAGCAGACAATGAGGTGCATGGAGTTCTGTTTCAGAAAAAAGGGGAGACAGACAGGTATCATGTATGTGAGTGTAATGACTGACAGAACTGACAGAAAATCGCATTGTGGCTTATGTGAACTCTCAGAGGTTCATAATGACTTCATTGACAAATCAAAGACTGTGCAAAGTGTTTGACAGCCCGAACCTGACATTAATTCATGAAGGTATCAATATGGCAGATAGGATGGGAAAAGGAAAGCTACGTGAGTGTCCACATGACAAGGAGATGAGAGGATGAGCTGAAGTTTTAATGTTGCAGAGAAAAGTGGCGATTGTGAAGTGTAAAGGACATGAAAAAGGAAACAGCTGGACTGCAAAAGGAAAGGTAATGAGGAAGCTGACAGAGAGGCAAAGGTAGCGGCTGGATATTCTCTGAGATTGTAGATGGTGACGAGTGTGGAGGAGATCCAGCTCCACCTCAAACTAGGTCAGATTAGGGAAGCTCAAGTGGGGGCGTCTCCTCATGAAAAGACAGTATGGAAGCAGAGAGGAGCTGTGGAGATACAAGGATTGTGGAGGGGACCAGATGGGAGAATAGTTCTCCCTCCAGGGAAAAGAAAAAGGGCCCTGGAAGAGGCACACGGAGTAGGACATGTAGGAGCAACACAGATGGACAGAACCAAAACCAAAACCTGATGTTGTGTTCAAGGAATTAAAAACTTTGGTCACAAGTTTCTCAAAACAGATCTAGGATAACCAGAGGAGGCGAGAAGGAGCAGGACCTCCTGGTACGACGTGGGTCCCTTCTTAAAGTCATCAAAACAAAGTGGTGAGAGCCCAGGTGGACAGGTCCAGTCCAGGCCATGGAGAGGACCTCACATGCAGTTCGGCTAAAAGACAGAGGCGGCACCTATTTACACTGATCACAGTGTGCAACAACCGAAGAGCCCAGCAGGAGCTGGGATGAGATTCAGACTGGACCGTCTGAAATGAATAAAACCTAGACCTCAAGAAAGGGGCAGAATAATCCCCTGGTCCAGGTAGAGGCACAGGGTGGTCTACCCCTGTGTCTCGAAGAAAGAAGAAAGAGGACATCAAAAGAAGAAAGAGATATTCTTTTACATTCATCATTGTATTAATGTCTAATGTTTGATTTTGGTCGTTTACACTGGATCAAAAACTTGGTAAAAAATGGAAATGTTAGTGTATTAGGTTTATTGTTTTATTCAGAAACATGCGGACCAGAGGACATGGGGTTAAGGAACCGGAGGATCAGGAGGACTAGTCACTTAGTGGTACAAGCAGAGACAAAGGTAACAAAAAGGGTTTAAAAAGGACGAGGAACAGACTTGCATTGATTCAGGAACGTATAAAAAGGGGTGAACACAGGAGTGTTCAGATCTCATCTGTATGCAGGCATTTGTGCATGTCGGTGGGATCTCCAGATGCATCTGCACGGAAATAAACGTGAATCTCTTCCTATCAACGGACTCGGGGAATCTTTGATTCAACAATGGTGACAGATGTTGGTTCTCCCTCCCTACTCATTCTTCTGCCAACATTTCCTTCAATTAAACAGCTCAAAAACTGAAGCCAGACTTGTCAGCACTCCACATCAGGTCCAGACATCCCAGATACACACCATCCCCTTCTCAGGACGGGACATTCCCCTCTCTTCTACAGTTATCAACCTCGGTGTGAGGCTGGACCCACAGCCAACATTCAATAATCACATTAAACATCTGTGTGACACATCATTTTTCCACCTCAAAAACCTTGCCAAACTCCATCCCATCCTCTCCATATCTGATGCAGAGAAACTTGTCCACGCCTTAGTCTCCTCCCGACTGGACTACTGTAACGCACTTCTCATCGGGATTCCTGGCAAGAGTGTCCAAAGCTGCAGCAGATCCAGGACAGCGCCGCCAGGATCCTGATGAGAGTGAGTAAACATGAGCATATTACAGCCGTCCTCAAATCCCTGCATTGGCTCCCCGTGTCCTCCACAGTTCAGTACAAAACTGCTCTCCTGACTCATCAGTGCATTCGTGTCAATGCTCCACCTGACTTAAAGAAGTCATCAGGCAGCAAACGGCATCTGCAACCTCCGTTCTGGAAACAGCATCCTCCTCCACACCCCAGAACTAAGTTGTGGACTATGTGAGATCCAGGTTCTGCTCAGCCGCCCCCATCTGTCAAACTCCCTTCCTGAATATCTGAAGGCCCCACAGACTGGATCTGCTTTAAAAAGGTCTTGAAGACTTTTAATGAACTGCTCCATGTTTTATTATTATTATCCGCATTTATTCAAATACTTGACTGTTTTGTAAAAAAAAGAATTGCTGATCCTTATCAGTTGTAGTTAACGAAGGAATGATTGTGTTGGTGGATTTTCAGCTCGGTGATCAACACCGTCATCCCTGACGTCCTCCACTGAAACTCACCCAACCCACGGTGCCGCCTCCACCTGTCAGTGGATCAGCAGCGTCCTGACTGACTGGAGCAATTTGACATCTGGCTCTGGATCTCTGATAGATTATTTCTCTCTATCAGTCTCATTAATTCTTTCTCTGATATCTCAGATTACACTATTACTGCTCTAACATCTCCCCTAAGCTGTCAGAGCTAATTGGCCTTAACTACAACCCACTTTTGAAAACAGTAGAAGGAAACCTAAAACGCTGGATACATTTACCAATAAACCTTATTGGTAGAATTGCCACAGTAAAAATGACCATACTTCCTATGGTAAACTATCTTTTCTCAGTGATTCCCATCAAGCCTCCAACCCCCTGGTTCAAATCTCTGGACTCCATGATCACACACTATTATTGGAAAAGCAAGAAAGTTGGAATTAAACTATCAACGCTACAAAAAACTAAATTAAATGGTGGTCTGGAGGCCCCAAACTTCCTTCACTACTTTCTTGCAAATAAACTCCAGTATGTTTATAAATGGATCAAACCGAATCAGTGTGATTGCTCTTGGATAGAGCTAGAGCAATTATTTTGTAAAGAAATCAATAGCTCTGATTTGTCATTTATAAGCAGTTCTGTTACTCGTCACCTCTGCTTCAAAAACCCAATTACAGCCTCAACTCTGACAGCCTGGTGGCACTTTTACCAAATGGCCAACGCCACAGTATCACCACGTAAATACACTCCCATTTGGAATAATCCGGACTTCCTGATGAACAGGAAACCATTCCATTTGTCATCATGGATCACTAAGGGCATCACGCAGCTTAAACATATCTATGAAAACAACACTCTGGTTCCTTCCTCTCACCTTGTACAGAAGTATCACATTGGAGGAAATCAATTTGTAGAAAATCTTCAGATCAAATCTGCAGTTCACACAAAAGTAAATAGTAAAACACCCAACCTTAACCTTCCACCACTGAATTCAGAATTAACTCAAATTACTAGTCAATGTAGCCAAGTGGAGGAAAACGTAAATATATGTAGTTACGCCACTAGAGGGCGCTCCCTGCATTTTTAACAACCAGCTCCAGAAAAGAAGTGTTGACTTTGAATAACGAGGGATAACGGTTGGACTGGTCTTTTTTTTGGTCGGCGGCAAGGATTCAAGATGGTTGGGAGCCGACGTTAAGAGCCGTCAACACACATGAAAAGGTGTCAACGAAGCTAAAGTGGCCAGTGTTTGATGTCGCCGTGAGCCCCATTACAGTCCGGGCCACAGAGCACCTGCTGCAGTTATTTTTGTCTACTCTTTTCTCTACTCTTTTCTCAGATCTTTTCTTATATCTTTTTGTTTTATCTTTTGTTTTATACTTGTTATTTCATGGTGTCTGCAAATCCGATAGGGACTGGCTGAGAAGAGTCCTCATGTTAAGAAGGAACGTACAGTTAGAGTTGCTTTTATTTCTTATTTTCCTTACTACACATTTTTTTATCTAAAAATCCTGAGTTACATTTTGGTTTTAGATTAAAGACCCCAAAGACAGTTCTGTGTCCTGTGCAGGCTTAATTTTGCCAGGCTACACATTTTGGTACCAGGAGTGGGGTTCTGCTAAATTAGTGTCTCAGGAGGTTTTGTAGTTTGTTTTTTTGTTTTTTTTTGAAAGAGTACACAAAATAACTATAGTAGCTCCAAAGGAGGTGCCTGGGTTGGACCAGACCATTGGCAGGATCGCCGTGTGAGTGACCACGCCACCGGAGTGACCACGCCACCAGAGATCAACTTCCTGCAACCCTGTAGACAACCGCTCATCCTGGGACGAGGAAGAGGCATCGGACCAACACATCTGGACCTACGTCTGAGTAACATTTTACCCCCCGCTGTTGACTTGCACTTGCACACATGCAGCCATGTCGCAGGAAGAGAATGAAAATGAGTCAGTCTCACACATGGACACAGAAATGGACCCGGTCACTGTACTGCAGGCAAAGTTATCAAAGCTAAGTTATAAGCATGACCAGGCTATGGCCCAGCTAGCTGCTCTGAGTAATGGAGCAAACCCATCATACATTTACTTGCCTAGAGAACGCCTCATTCAGCCGTTTAGTGCTGATTCAGCAGTTGATGGCCGCCCCGTTGATGAGTTTATACATGAAATCCAGCGAGCTATTAGAGCTGGAGGTCTGGGAGAGGACGATCAGGTGGATTTCATTACGTCACATCTTAGAGGGTCAGCACTGGAGGAGATCAAGTTGTGCACAGAAGATGAGTTTAAGGGGCCTGATGAAGTGTTCAACTTACTCAGAGACGCTTACACTGAGAAACGCAGTGTAGGGCAACTTTTACAGACTTTTTACAGCCGCCATCAGGTAGAGGGTGAAGATTTTTTTGAATACTCCCGTGCACTGTCACAGATCCTTCGCTCAGTTTTAAAGCAAAAACCAGATGCAGTTCTTGATGCAAAGATGGCAGTCAGAGATCAGTTTGTAGAAGGAATAAGAGATTCCACACTCAGAAGGGAGCTTCGCAGAAAGCTTAGAGACAAACCAGATTCATCACTCTTCCAGGTGCATCAGGAAGCCATTTCATGGTCAACAGAAGACAGGCTCAGTAGCACCAGAGTTGTAAGGAACAGAAGCATATTAGGCAATGATGGAAGCGTTAGAAGCCAACATACACATAGTGGACCAGAGGGGTCAACTGCCACATTAGAGGACATTCATAAAGTGGTGTCTGAACAAGGCAAAGCTATTGGGGAGTTGGTTAATGTGGTGAGAGAGGGAGTTTTCAGGGGAAGCTCACACAGAGATAGGAGGGTGAAGACAACGTTCCAGTATACTGATGATGGCAAACCGATTTGTTTTAAGTGCAACAAAGTGGGACACATTGCTCGGGAGTGCAGATCACACAGAAAAGGAAGTCAACCTACCACTTCTGAAACACCCGCTCAGGGGAAACTAGAACCCTCGGTTGCCAAGAGCCAGGCAATCCGAGGTGGAAGTAAAGGCTCTCAGATTCCTACTCGAGAGAGATTCCTCGAGCGTGCAGTGGGCTCATGTCCTGAAGTTGAAGTGGAGGTGGGTGGAGTTAAGACAAGATGTATCAGCCAGCTTCTGATGGTTGAGAGAACGTCTTAGTGGTAACTGATGTTTTTACCAAATTTACACAGGCGCTTCCAACACGAGATCAGAAAGCTGATACAACGGCAAAGGTCCTGCTCAGAGAGTGGTTCATGAAGTATGGTGTACCTGAGAGGTTACATTCAGATCAGGGGAGGAACTTTGAGAGTGAGGTCATTCAGGAAATGTGTCAATCATATGGCATTAAGAAAACGCGTACCACTCCCCATCACCCCCAGGGTAACGCCCAGTGTGAGCGTTTTAATCGGACCCTACATGACTTGCTGCGCACGCTTCCACCAGAGAAAAAACGTAGGTGGCCCGAGTATTTGCCAGAGTTGCTTTATGCATACAATGTAACTCCACACGCCACCACAGGGTACTCACCGTACTATCTCCTGTATGGAGTACACCCACATCTCCCTGTAGATGCTTTGCTGAATCAAGATCCGGTTGTAGATAGAAAGCCTGACTGGTTGGTGGTTCATCAGGAACGTCTACATGAGGCACATAACAGAGCAAGGCGGTATTCTGAACAAAAAGCTGCAGTACGGCTAGAACAGGAGAAGGGAAAAGTGTACTGTCCTCCTGTAAAAGTCGGTCAACTAGTTTATCTCTGACAGTGGACCCAGGGTAGAAACAAAATTCAGGATGCCTGGAGTCCAGTGGTCCCATAAAAAGGGTCCATGGAGTAAACCTGAGGCCCTGTCCAGGCCCAGTTACAGTAGTAAAGAAGGTGAAAATCGATGTTTCTACTTCTGTGGTGGTTCCTCCTGTGGAAGTTCCTAAAGGGAACCTGGATTTGGAACCAGATTATGTACTGTTGGAGGAGACGCGGTATCCACAGTTGGATAAAGAGCAGAGCACACCCACTTGTGGAACGGTGGATGGGGAAACATCTGTCGCAGATTCACAACGATCGGACATTGTGACAAGCAGGAGACCTGCAAGGGACGCTGAGACTGTTGTACCGGTTCCAGTCCCTCGCCGCACTCAGAGAGCAACTGCAGGGACACATTCGAACCCACATCACCTCCGTATATCAACCTGTAACGCTATTTCTTTAAGTCCTGATGTACTGTCACAGTTGTTGATTAATATGGGTAGAGCATTCTTTAGAGAAGCAATGAATGAAGGAAAGTGTGAAAATTAAGTCACCGAGGGCGGTGTCTGGAAAGCAGGGGAGAATGTAGCCAAGTGGAGGAAAATGTAAATATCTAGTTACACCACTAGAGGGCGTTCCCTGCATTTTTAACAACCAGCTCCAGCAAAGAAGTGTTGACTTTGAATAACGAGGGATAACGGTTGGACGGGTCTTTTTTTTGGTCGGCGGCAAGGATTCAAGATGGTTGGGAGCCGACGTTAAGAGCCGTCAACACACATGAAAAGGTGTTCAACGAAGCTAAAGTGGCCAGTGTTTGATGTCGCTGTGAGCCCCATTACAGTCCGGGCCACAGAGCACCTGCTGCAGTTATTTTTGTCTACTCTTTTCTCTACTCTTTTCTCAGATCTTTTCTTATATCTTTTTGTTTTATCTTTTGTTTTATACTTATTTTATTTTCTGAGAAGGGTGGTCTCACAGCAGGGTGCTGGATTGTCTCCTACACATAAATCTACTATTTTTCATGATCCCAGACCTGAAAAAGCTTTCATAACTCTTAAACAGGCCTTGACTCAGGCTTCTCACTTAGCCTTGCAAGATTATTCCAGGACCTTTTATCTTGATGTTTTTGAAGCAGACAATGAGGTGCATGGAGTTCTGTTTCAGAAAAAAGGGGAGACAGACAGGTATCATGTATGTGAGTGTAATGACTGACAGAACTGACAGAAAATCGCATTGTGGCTTATGTGAACTCTCAGAGGTTCATAATGACTTCATTGACAAATCAAAGACTGTGCAAAGTGTTTGACAGCCCGAACCTGACATTAATTCATGAAGGTATCAATATGGCAGATAGGATGGGAAAAGGAAAGCTACGTGAGTGTCCACATGAGAAGGAGATGAGAGGATGAGCTGAAGTTTTAATGTTGCAGAGAAGAGTGGCGATTGTGAAGTGTAAAGGACATGACAAAGGAAACAGCTGGACTGCAAAAGGAAAGGTAATGAGGAAGCTGACAGAGAGGCAAAGGTAGCGGCTGGATATTCTCTGAGATTGTAGATGGTGACGAGTGTGGAGGAGATCCAGCTCCACCTCAAACTAGGTCAGATTAGGGAAGCTCAAGTGGGGGCGTCTCCTCATGAAAAGACAGTATGGAAGCAGAGAGGAGCTGTGGAGATACAAGGATTGTGGAGGGGACCAGATGGGAGAATAGTTCTCCCTCCAGGGAAAAGAAAAAGGGCCCTGGAAGAGGCACACGGAGTAGGACATGTAGGAGCAACACAGATGGACAGAACCAAAACCAAAACCTGATGTTGTGTTCAAGGAATTAAAAACTTTGGTCACAAGTTTCTCAAAACAGATCTAGGATAACCAGAGGAGGCGAGAAGGAGCAGGACCTCCTGATACGACGTGGGTCCCTTCTTAAAGTCATCAAAACAAAGTGGTGAGAGCCCAGGTGGACAGGTCCAGTCCAGGCCATGGAGAGGACCTCACATGCAGTTCGGCTAAAAGACAGAGGCGGCACCTATTTACACTGATCACAGTGTGCAACAACCGAAGAGCCCAGCAGGAGCTGGGATGAGATTCAGACTGGACCGTCTGAAATGAATAAAACCTAGACCTCAAGAAAGGGGCAGAATAATCCCCTGGTCCAGGTAGAGGCACAGGGTGGTCTACCCCTGTGTCTCGAAGAAAGAAGAAAGAGGACATCAAAAGAAGAAAGATATTCTTTTACATTCATCATTGTATTAATGTCTAATGTGTGATTTTGGTCGTTTACACTGGATCAAAAACTTGGAAAAAATGGAAATGTTAGCGTATTAGGTTTATTGTTTTATTCAGAAACATGCGGACCAGAGGACATGGGGTTAAGGAACCGGAACCGGAACTGACTGGAGCAATTTGACATCAGGCTCTGGATCTCTGATAGATTATTTCTCTCTATCAGTGTCATTAATTCTTTCTCTGATATCTCAGATTACACTATTACTGCTCTAAGTCCACCATACTACCACTGAACTCTAACAGCAGGCGGTAGGCAGTAGGCGGTCCAGGAGAGGTCCTCTGAGATGTGGACACCCAGGAACTTGGTGCTGCTCACCCTCTCCACAGCAGCACCGTTGATGTTCAGAGGAGCATGCTGGGTGTGTTGTCTCCTGAAGTCAGCAACAATCTCCTTGGTCTTCTCCACGTTCAGGGAGAGATTGTTGTCTGCACCACTCAGCCAGGCGGCTCACTTCGCTCCTGTAGTTTGACTCATCGTTGTTGTTGATGAGACCCACCACAGTCGTGTCGTCCACAAACTTTATGAAGAGGTTGGAGCTGTGCATCGGTGTGCAGTCGTGGGTCAGCAGGGTGAAGAGGAGGGGGCTCAGCACACATCCCTGGGGGGCCCCTGTGTTCAGTGTGATGGTGCTGGATGTGTTGCTGCCGACCCGTACTGCCTGTGGTCTCCCAGTCAGGAAGTCCAACAGCCAGTTGCACAGCGAGGGTGCTGATCCCCTGCTGGTCCAGTTTGTGAACGAGCTGCTGGGGGATGATGGTGTTGAATGCCTTGATATGATGCATGACTAGCCGTTCAAAGCACTTCATGATGATGGGAGTCAGTGCGACTGGACGGTAGTCGTTGGAGCAGGAGGGAGATGACCGTTTTGGGACCGGACGGATGTTGGTGGCTTTGAAGCACGTGGGAACCACCGCCTGACTCAGTGACATGTTGAAGATGTCTGTGAAGACCTCCGTGAGTTCTCCTGCACAGTCTCTCAGTACACGACCAGGTATGTTGTCAGGACCAGGAGCTTTGCGGGCGTTGATCCTGCTGAGGGATCTCCTCACAGTGTCCG
>CM026199.1:33615252-33631418 GCA_014839995.1 Xenentodon cancila | reverse complement strand
GCACCTGAAGAAGACCAAACCGCGTCGAAACGTCGTGCAGAGAGCCCAACATAAAGATACAGAGAAGGGAAGAGACAAAGACAAACTTAAAACTAAACAAAGTAATTCTAATTGGAAGGGACGAGGAACAGAGGGAAAGACCAAACACAGGACGAACATAAAGCACAACACAGACACAGGCTCACAAGTGAACAGCAGTGATGGACCGTGCACTACCAGTCCTCCTTCGGGGGGGCTGGATCTTACTCTTTCACCTAACCAGCCAGTGCCTCCTGCTTAGTAGCTTGTGAGCCTCCCTCTAACTCTAAACCCTACCCCAACCCTAACCCTAACCCTAACCCAAGCCCTAACCCTAACCTTAACCACAATCGACACGGACACAATTACAATACAAACACACAGGATGGAAGGGAAAGGAAAAACAAAGGGGGTGCCATAAAACTAAATTAAGTGTAACAGAAAAGGGAAACAGAGAACACAGAGAAACAAGACAGAAAGAAATATAACAGAAAAGCACCTGAAGAAGACCAAACCGCGTCGAAACGTCGTGCAGAGAGCCCAACATAAAGATACAGAGAAGGGAAGAGACAAAGACAAACTTAAAACTAAACAAAGTAATTCTAATTGGAAGGGACGAGGAACAGAGGGAAAGACCAAACACAGGACGAACATAAAGCACAACACAGACACAGGCTCACAAGTGAACAGCAGTGATGGACCGTGCACTACCAGTCCTCCTTCGGGGGGGCTGGATCTTACTCTTTCACCTAACCAGCCAGTGCCTCCTGCTTAGTAGCTTGTGAGCCTCCCTCTAACTCTAAACCCTACCCCAACCCTAACCCTAACCCTAACCCAAGCCCTAACCCTAACCTTAACCACAATCGACACGGACACAATTACAATACAAACACACAGGATGGAAGGGAAAGGAAAAACAAAGGGGGTGCCATAAAACTAAATTAAGTGTAACAGAAAAGGGAAACAGAGAACACAGAGAAACAAGACAGAAAGAAATATAACAGAAAAGCACCTGAAGAAGACCAAACCGCGTCGAAACGTCGTGCAGAGAGCCCAACATAAAGATACAGAGAAGGGAAGAGACAAAGACAAACTTAAAACTAAACAAAGTAATTCTAATTGGAAGGGACGAGGAACAGAGGGAAAGACCAAACACAGGACGAACATAAAGCACAACACAGACACAGGCTCACAAGTGAACAGCAGTGATGGACCGTGCACTACCAGTCCTCCTTCGGGGGGGCTGGATCTTACTCTTTCACCTAACCAGCCAGTGCCTCCTGCTTAGTAGCTTGTGAGCCTCCCTCTAACTCTAAACCCTACCCCAACCCTAACCCTAACCCTAACCCAAGCCCTAACCCTAACCTTAACCACAATCGACACGGACACAATTACAATACAAACACACAGGATGGAAGGGAAAGGAAAAACAAAGGGGGTGCCATAAAACTAAATTAAGTGTAACAGAAAAGGGAAACAGAGAACACAGGGAAACAAGACAGAAAGAAATATAACAGAAAAGCACCTGAAGAAGACCAAACCGCGTCGAAACGTCGTGCAGAGAGCCCAACATAAAGATACAGAGAAGGGAAGAGACAAAGACAAACTTAAAACTAAACAAAGTAATTCTAATTGGAAGGGACGAGGAACAGAGGGAAAGACCAAACACAGGACGAACATAAAGCACAACACAGACACAGGCTCACAAGTGAACAGCAGTGATGGACCGTGCACTACCAGTCCTCCTTCGGGGGGGCTGGATCTTACTCTTTCACCTAACCAGCCAGTGCCTCCTGCTTAGTAGCTTGTGAGCCTCCCTCTAACTCTAAACCCTACCCCAACCCTAACCCTAACCCTAACCCAAGCCCTAACCCTAACCTTAACCACAATCGACACGGACACAATTACAATACAAACACACAGGATGGAAGGGAAAGGAAAAACAAAGGGGGTGCCATAAAACTAAATTAAGTGTAACAGAAAAGGGAAACAGAGAACACAGAGAAACAAGACAGAAAGAAATATAACAGAAAAGCACCTGAAGAAGACCAAACCGCGTCGAAACGTCGTGCAGAGAGCCCAACATAAAGATACAGAGAAGGGAAGAGACAAAGACAAACTTAAAACTAAACAAAGTAATTCTAATTGGAAGGGACGAGGAACAGAGGGAAAGACCAAACACAGGACGAACATAAAGCACAACACAGACACAGGCTCACAAGTGAACAGCAGTGATGGACCGTGCACTACCAGTCCTCCTTCGGGGGGGCTGGATCTTACTCTTTCACCTAACCAGCCAGTGCCTCCTGCTTAGTAGCTTGTGAGCCTCCCTCTAACTCTAAACCCTACCCCAACCCTAACCCTAACCCTAACCCAAGCCCTAACCCTAACCTTAACCACAATCGACACGGACACAATTACAATACAAACACACAGGATGGAAGGGAAAGGAAAAACAAAGGGGGTGCCATAAAACTAAATTAAGTGTAACAGAAAAGGGAAACAGAGAACACAGAGAAACAAGACAGAAAGAAATATAACAGAAAAGCACCTGAAGAAGACCAAACCGCGTCGAAACGTCGTGCAGAGAGCCCAACATAAAGATACAGAGAAGGGAAGAGACAAAGACAAACTTAAAACTAAACAAAGTAATTCTAATTGGAAGGGACGAGGAACAGAGGGAAAGACCAAACACAGGACGAACATAAAGCACAACACAGACACAGGCTCACAAGTGAACAGCAGTGATGGACCGTGCACTACCAGTCCTCCTTCGGGGGGGCTGGATCTTACTCTTTCACCTAACCAGCCAGTGCCTCCTGCTTAGTAGCTTGTGAGCCTCCCTCTAACTCTAAACCCTACCCCAACCCTAACCCTAACCCTAACCCAAGCCCTAACCCTAACCTTAACCACAATCGACACGGACACAATTACAATACAAACACACAGGATGGAAGGGAAAGGAAAAACAAAGGGGGTGCCATAAAACTAAATTAAGTGTAACAGAAAAGGGAAACAGAGAACACAGGGAAACAAGACAGAAAGAAATATAACAGAAAAGCACCTGAAGAAGACCAAACCGCGTCGAAACGTCGTGCAGAGAGCCCAACATAAAGATACAGAGAAGGGAAGAGACAAAGACAAACTTAAAACTAAACAAAGTAATTCTAATTGGAAGGGACGAGGAACAGAGGGAAAGACCAAACACAGGACGAACATAAAGCACAACACAGACACAGGCTCACAAGTGAACAGCAGTGATGGACCGTGCACTACCAGTCCTCCTTCGGGGGGGCTGGATCTTACTCTTTCACCTAACCAGCCAGTGCCTCCTGCTTAGTAGCTTGTGAGCCTCCCTCTAACTCTAAACCCTACCCCAACCCTAACCCTAACCCAAACCCAAGCCCTAACCCTAACCTTAACCACAATCGACACGGACACAATTACAATACAAACACACAGGATGGAAGGGAAAGGAAAAACAAAGGGGGTGCCATAAAACTAAATTAAGTGTAACAGAAAAGGGAAACAGAGAACACAGGGAAACAAGACAGAAAGAAATATAACAGAAAAGCACCTGAAGAAGACCAAACCGCGTCGAAACGTCGTGCAGAGAGCCCAACATAAAGATACAGAGAAGGGAAGAGACAAAGACAAACTTAAAACTAAACAAAGTAATTCTAATTGGAAGGGACGAGGAACAGAGGGAAAGACCAAACACAGGACGAACATAAAGCACAACACAGACACAGGCTCACAAGTGAACAGCAGTGATGGACCGTGCACTACCAGTCCTCCTTCGGGGGGGCTGGATCTTACTCTTTCACCTAACCAGCCAGTGCCTCCTGCTTAGTAGCTTGTGAGCCTCCCTCTAACTCTAAACCCTACCCCAACCCTAACCCTAACCCTAACCCAAGCCCTAACCCTAACCTTAACCACAATCGACACGGACACAATTACAATACAAACACACAGGATGGAAGGGAAAGGAAAAACAAAGGGGGTGCCATAAAACTAAATTAAGTGTAACAGAAAAGGGAAACAGAGAACACAGGGAAACAAGACAGAAAGAAATATAACAGAAAAGCACCTGAAGAAGACCAAACCGCGTCGAAACGTCGTGCAGAGAGCCCAACATAAAGATACAGAGAAGGGAAGAGACAAAGACAAACTTAAAACTAAACAAAGTAATTCTAATTGGAAGGGACGAGGAACAGAGGGAAAGACCAAACACAGGACGAACATAAAGCACAACACAGACACAGGCTCACAAGTGAACAGCAGTGATGGACCGTGCACTACCAGTCCTCCTTCGGGGGGGCTGGATCTTACTCTTTCACCTAACCAGCCAGTGCCTCCTGCTTAGTAGCTTGTGAGCCTCCCTCTAACTCTAAACCCTACCCCAACCCTAACCCTAACCCTAACCCAAGCCCTAACCCTAACCTTAACCACAATCGACACGGACACAATTACAATACAAACACACAGGATGGAAGGGAAAGGAAAAACAAAGGGGGTGCCATAAAACTAAATTAAGTGTAACAGAAAAGGGAAACAGAGAACACAGGAGAAACAAGACAGAAAGAAATATAACAGAAAAGCACCTGAAGAAGACCAAACCGCGTCGAAACGTCGTGCAGAGAGCCCAACATAAAGATACAGAGAAGGGAAGAGACAAAGACAAACTAAACAAAGTAATTCTAATTGGAAGGGACGAGGAACAGAGGGAAAGACCAAACACAGGACGAACATAAAGCACAACACAGACACAGGCTCACAAGTGAACAGCAGTGATGGACCGTGCACTACCAGTCCTCCTTCGGGGGGGCTGGATCTTACTCTTTCACCTAACCAGCCAGTGCCTCCTGCTTAGTAGCTTGTGAGCCTCCCTCTAACTCTAAACCCTACCCCAACCCTAACCCTAACCCTAACCCAAGCCCTAACCCTAACCTTAACCACAATCGACACGGACACAATTACAATACAAACACACAGGATGGAAGGGAAAGGAAAAACAAAGGGGGTGCCATAAAACTAAATTAAGTGTAACAGAAAAGGGAAACAGAGAACACAGGGGAAACAAGACAGAAAGAAATATAACAGAAAAGCACCTGAAGAAGACCAAACCGCGTCGAAACGTCGTGCAGAGAGCCCAACATAAAGATACAGAGAAGGGAAGAGACAAAGACAAACTTAAAACTAAACAAAGTAATTCTAATTGGAAGGGACGAGGAACAGAGGGAAAGACCAAACACAGGACGAACATAAAGCACAACACAGACACAGGCTCACAAGTGAACAGCAGTGATGGACCGTGCACTACCAGTCCTCCTTCGGGGGGGCTGGATCTTACTCTTTCACCTAACCAGCCAGTGCCTCCTGCTTAGTAGCTTGTGAGCCTCCCTCTAACTCTAAACCCTACCCCAACCCTAACCCTAACCCAAACCCAAGCCCTAACCCTAACCTTAACCACAATCGACACGGACACAATTACAATACAAACACACAGGATGGAAGGGAAAGGAAAAACAAAGGGGGTGCCATAAAACTAAATTAAGTGTAACAGAAAAGGGAAACAGAGAACACAGGGAAACAAGACAGAAAGAAATATAACAGAAAAGCACCTGAAGAAGACCAAACCGCGTCGAAACGTCGTGCAGAGAGCCCAACATAAAGATACAGAGAAGGGAAGAGACAAAGACAAACTTAAAACTAAACAAAGTAATTCTAATTGGAAGGGACGAGGAACAGAGGGAAAGACCAAACACAGGACGAACATAAAGCACAACACAGACACAGGCTCACAAGTGAACAGCAGTGATGGACCGTGCACTACCAGTCCTCCTTCGGGGGGGCTGGATCTTACTCTTTCACCTAACCAGCCAGTGCCTCCTGCTTAGTAGCTTGTGAGCCTCCCTCTAACTCTAAACCCTACCCCAACCCTAACCCTAACCCTAACCCAAGCCCTAACCCTAACCTTAACCACAATCGACACGGACACAATTACAATACAAACACACAGGATGGAAGGGAAAGGAAAAACAAAGGGGGTGCCATAAAACTAAATTAAGTGTAACAGAAAAGGGAAACAGAGAACACAGGGAAACAAGACAGAAAGAAATATAACAGAAAAGCACCTGAAGAAGACCAAACCGCGTCGAAACGTCGTGCAGAGAGCCCAACATAAAGATACAGAGAAGGGAAGAGACAAAGACAAACTTAAAACTAAACAAAGTAATTCTAATTGGAAGGGACGAGGAACAGAGGGAAAGACCAAACACAGGACGAACATAAAGCACAACACAGACACAGGCTCACAAGTGAACAGCAGTGATGGACCGTGCACTACCAGTCCTCCTTCGGGGGGGCTGGATCTTACTCTTTCACCTAACCAGCCAGTGCCTCCTGCTTAGTAGCTTGTGAGCCTCCCTCTAACTCTAAACCCTACCCCAACCCTAACCCTAACCCAAGCCCTAACCCTAACCTTAACCACAATCGACACGGACACAATTACAATACAAACACACAGGATGGAAGGGAAAGGAAAAACAAAGGGGGTGCCATAAAACTAAATTAAGTGTAACAGAAAAGGGAAACAGAGAACACAGAGAAACAAGACAGAAAGAAATATAACAGAAAAGCACCTGAAGAAGACCAAACCGCGTCGAAACGTCGTGCAGAGAGCCCAACATAAAGATACAGAGAAGGGAAGAGACAAAGACAAACTTAAAACTAAACAAAGTAATTCTAATTGGAAGGGACGAGGAACAGAGGGAAAGACCAAACACAGGACGAACATAAAGCACAACACAGACACAGGCTCACAAGTGAACAGCAGTGATGGACCGTGCACTACCAGTCCTCCTTCGGGGGGGCTGGATCTTACTCTTTCACCTAACCAGCCAGTGCCTCCTGCTTAGTAGCTTGTGAGCCTCCCTCTAACTCTAAACCCTACCCCAACCCTAACCCTAACCCTAACCCAAGCCCTAACCCTAACCTTAACCACAATCGACACGGACACAATTACAATACAAACACACAGGATGGAAGGGAAAGGAAAAACAAAGGGGGTGCCATAAAACTAAATTAAGTGTAACAGAAAAGGGAAACAGAGAACACAGAGAAACAAGACAGAAAGAAATATAACAGAAAAGCACCTGAAGAAGACCAAACCGCGTCGAAACGTCGTGCAGAGAGCCCAACATAAAGATACAGAGAAGGGAAGAGACAAAGACAAACTTAAAACTAAACAAAGTAATTCTAATTGGAAGGGACGAGGAACAGAGGGAAAGACCAAACACAGGACGAACATAAAGCACAACACAGACACAGGCTCACAAGTGAACAGCAGTGATGGACCGTGCACTACCAGTCCTCCTTCGGGGGGGCTGGATCTTACTCTTTCACCTAACCCTAACCCTAACCCTAACCCCTAACCCTAACCCTAACCCTAACCCTAACCCTAACCCCTAACCCTAACCCTAACCCTAACCCTAACCCTACGGTGCGCTACGGGAGGACACGCAATAACCCTGCCCGGAGCGACCGGAGGCCACCGGATTGGGCACACCAGGGGAAGGACCGTGCATTTCCCGTCTCCGGCTGGGGGAGGGGGGCTCGTCTTCCCCCTTCCAGACGGGGTAGGGCTCCTAACCCAACTCCTAACCCTAACCCTAACCCTAACCCTAACCCTAACCCTAACCCACCCCAACCCTAACCTTAACCCCAAAAAAATAAGAACTCAACCCTAACCGGAAAGAAAATAAAAAAACAATATACGGAAGGATGTGAAAAGTAATGGGGGTGCCTAATCTAAATTAAGAAGGAAATAAAAGGAAATGAAGAAAAAGAAATGCCTGATGAAGACCAAACAGAGTCGAAACGTCGTGTACACAAACCAAGGGAGAAAGAAACCAAGGGAAAAATATAAGGACAAGTTAAAAACTAAATAAAGTACTAATTTACGGAATGTAAGGGAAAGAGGAAGGTCACATGACACATACCCACCTATAAAAGCAAGCCAAGGCAGGCAGGAGGCTCAGATGTGAAAGGCAGTGGAGGAGAGTGCATCTCCGGTTCCCCGGAAGGGGATCCGGCTCATTCATACTTACCTAACCCGCCCGGTCCCCCTGTCCCGGTAATGTCTGAGCCTCCCATACCCTACTAATCCTAACCCTAACCCCTGACCCTAACCTTAACCCCAAAAAAATAAGAACTCAACCCTAACCGGAGAAGAAAATAAGAAAACAACAATACGGAAGGATGTGAAAAGTAATGGGGGTGCCTAATCGAAATTAAGAGAAACAAAGGGAAAGAGAATGAAAAACAAACGCCTGATGAAGACAAAAATATGTCGAAACGTCGTGTACACAAACCAAGGGAGAAAGAAACCAAGGGAAAAATATAAGGACAAGTTAAAGACTAAATACAGTACTAATTTACGGAATGTAAGGGAAAGAGGAAGGTCACATGACACATACCCACCTATAAAAGCAAGCCAAGGCAGGCAGGAGGCTCAGATGTGAAAGGCAGTGGAGGAGAGTGCATCTCCGGTTCCCCGGAAGGGGATCCGGCTCATTTATACTTACCTAACCCGCCCGGTCCCCCTGTCCCGGTAATGTCTGAGCCTCCCATACCCTACTAATCCTAACCCTAACCCCCACCCCAACCCTAACCTTAACCCCAAAAAATAAGAACTCAACCCTAACCGGAAAGAAAATAAAAAAACAATATACGGAAGGATGTGAAAAGTAATGGGGGTGCCTAATCTAAATTAAGAAGGAAATAAAAGGGAAATGAATGAAAAAGAAACGCCTGATGAAGACCAAACATAGTCGAAACGTCGTGTACACAAACCAAGGGAGAAAGAAACCAAGGGAAAAATATAAGGACAAGTTAAAAACTAAATAAAGTACTAATTTACGGAATGTAAGGGAAAGAGGAAGGTCACATGACACATACCCACCTATAAAAGCAAGCCAAGGCAGGCAGGAGGCTCAGATGTGAAAGGCAGTGGAGGAGAGTGCATCTCCGGTTCCCCGGAAGGGGAGCCGGCTCATTCATACTTACCTAACCCTAACCCCTAACCCCTAACCCTAACCCTAACCCTAACCTGCCAGGTCCCCCTGTCCCGGTAATGTCTTTGCCTCCTAGACCCTACTAACCCTAACCCTGACCCCAACCCTAACCCTAACCCTATATAAATAAATAATTATTATTATATATCTATAAAAATTATAAGGAATGGTTAAGAAAAGCAAAGGGGGGTGCCTATTCTAAATTAAGAAAGAGAAAAAGGGAAACGGATAAAAAGAACACCTGAAGAAGACAAAATAAAGTCGAAACGTCGTGTGCACAAACCAAAGGAGAAAAAAAGCCAAGGGAAAAACTTAAGGACAAATGAAAAGCTAAATAAAAGCACGAATTAAGGGAGTGTAAGGGAAAGTGAAGGTAAAATATAACGCCTATAAAAGGAACCCAATTAAGTGATAGAGGCTCAGATGTGAAAGGCAGTGGAGGAGAGTGCATCTCCGGTTCCCCGGACGGGGAGCCGGCTCATTTTTCATTCCCCTAACCCTAACCCTAACCCCTAACCCTAACCCTAACCCTAACCCCAATCCCAACCCTAACCCCAATCCCAACCCTAACCCTGACCCTAACCATCCCCTAACCCTAATAAATTGGCCTTAATCCTAACCATTCTTAACCCTGGCTGGGTCCTAAATAAATAAATAAATAAACAAATATTGACAAAAGTTTGATTAAGACTAAGAATAAAAATATTGATTTGTATAGGGTTAAAAACTCATAGTTATGGCAAAATTGCATGATAGAAAACTATATATATATATAATTTATATTAATTTCATTAAAACTAAAATAATTTTATAAATAAATAATGGATGTGTATTATATTAAAATTTAATTGATTTAAAATACTAAAGTAATATTCATGGTAATAGTATATATTCATATTTACGTAGAAAATAACATTTCAATTCATTATATATAAAGGGGAGGGGGTAATAAGCTTTAAAAAGTTCTAAAAAGACGAACATAAAAAAAGCGAACATAAAAAGGCGAATGTAAAAAAAAGGCGAGAAACTGCAGTGTATAAATAGAGGGAGGGGCTGAGGGAGCTCATTCTTGCTTTGGCAGCCGAAGGAGCAACATCACAGCAGAAGCCACTCACTGACTCTTCTTTTATTATTTTTCTCTTTGGATTTCATTCATTTTACTTCACTTTTAGTTTATATTATAAGCGTGCTGGACCTGAAGAAGACCTATTGAGAGGTCGAAACGTTGTCAGGCACGCTTTTTTCTTTGTTGAAAGGCCAATTTGCTTTTAGTTAATCCTAATTGGATTTGTTCTTTCCCTTTTGGAAAGCTTTTTGTTTTGGAGGGACATTTTTCTTCTTTTTTTATATATAAAAAAATATTCTTTCCCTTTTGGAAAGCTCTTTTTGTTGACTAATTTTATTTTTTCATATTCAGATAATTTAATTGAATTTATCATTTCATTTAAAATTCAATAATTCATTTATTTCATTTTTTAATTAAAATCAATAAGTTCATTAAGACTCCGCATGGACGGAGAGTGGACGGAGGTCCGCTATGGACGAAGGCGGAAAGTGGACCGCCAGAATAGGAGAGGCCGATTTGCTGGGGGGTCCTCGGGCTGGATGGACCGTGCACCGCCCACCTTTTCCAGTCGGAGGGGGTGGGGTCCTTACTCCAATCCTAACCCTAACCCTAACCCTAACCCTAACCGTGCACTACCAGTCCTCCTTCCCGGGGGGGGCTGGATCATACTTTCTTACCTAACCCTAACATCAACCTGTTTTCCTCACCCCTCTGCCCTACCCTTAAGCTGTCCCTCCTCTCCCCTACTCTAAACTTAACCTGTACCCCTCTTCTCTTGATTCAATTCCTGATCAAGGTTTCTTCCCTCTTAAAGGGGAGGTTTCCTTGCCTCTGTAGAGGAGTTTTTACTTGCTGTTTATGTAATACTTGGTTGGGGTTCACGTCCTGGGTCTGTGGAAAGCACCTACAGGTCATCATCATTGTCCCTTATCCTGTACTGGAAAACCCTCACTTGCCCAATTTTTTATGCTTTGTCCTAGAGACTTGGGACTTGTTCCAACAGACTCAGGAGGGTCACAAGTAGTGGGGTAATTTAAGGTCCCATGCCTATAGGACCTACACTTCATGTTAAAAAAAAGAAAATGCACAAGGATCGGACCAGGTCTGATCATGGCTATCATACTTTGAACTTGTGTTTGGACCAGTCTGTAATGTGAATTAATTTTATACAAATAAAATTACACTGAATTGAAGGGTATATCAGGAATGAACAGAACAGCAATTTTAAACTGAGGAAATGGTTTTATTACAAACATTCTGGGTATAGATCAACAAAACAAAAAGGAAATAGAAACCTGAGTCACATTAGATTTGGTTACATAGTTTTAACATTCTTCTTTTAAAGTTGAAACTAAATGACAATTTATGACTTAAGATTTTTAAAGACGATTTAAGACTTTAAGTCAGTCCTCCCATTACAAAAAAAAAAAACTTTAAAAAATGCACCACAAAAGATTTCAGTTGGATAGAAATATAATTTATAGTTTTGGTTGAAATCTTGTCTTTGGTCTTCTGTTAAATTCAGCAGTGATGTTACTGTGCTGACTCTTTGGCTGCTGAGGGTCAGTTGGGCACCCAAATTGTGACCCTAGAACAGACAGGTGCTATAGATGGTGACCTTATGGCTGATTTCCTGCAGCAGCTCCTTGACTGATGCTTCCAACTGCACCAGCTGCGCCGCCTTCACTTCCAGACTCCGGTGATTGTCTTCATAGGATTTCTCCAGGTCTGAAACAACAAACACAACTAGCTGACTGAGATCTTGTTAAACACGTGGAAACCCTCAAAACACAAAGCAAAGCCAATTCTTTAATTGGTAAGCTGTTATCCCCTCTATGGAAATAGACCGGACAACAGTGTTGTTAATTTAGTTTTTGTGTCACTAAATATAAGCACAATAATTTAAACAATGTTAATGATCCACTGAGTGAGGCCCCTCACATCCTCTGTTTCTCTTTCTCTTCTTCAGCTCAATCCTCAGTTATTATTTAGAAGTATCTCATAAGCATAATTGTGGTCCATTGTTCTTGTAGTTTGTTGTGCTTGTCTGGCCCTTCTTTTTCTCTTCTGTACATGTTCTGCAGACCAGAACCTCAGGAGCTGCTTGCTGACCTGCAGTTCCACCCTCTGACCACCTCAATGACTGCTGTCTACACCTGTTTATATAGTGGTCTCTGTGTCTCTCCTCTCTCTCTCTTCTTAATTTCTCTTTCCTATCTCCCTTTCTTGCTCTACCCAGCTGGTCTTCAGCAGGAGGGTCCCCCCATATGATCCATCTATATCTATCTGTATATATAGGCATTTTTAGACTAATTTTAGATTCTGCTATTATTGCTGGATGATGAACACCACCCTGGATCACTCAAAACAGATGACATGCTAGATCTGCATGGTAAACATTAAGTTCCCGCCAGTGTAAAAATGTCTTATGATAAATTTTAGTGATAGCTGGGGAAGAGCTGAGTTTTAGTTACAATGTTGGCCTAGAAATAAGCAAAAATAAATACATTTCAACCTATAAGGTTTTTGCTCTTATTAAACAGTTTCAAACCAGATGTTTTCAGCTTTATTAACTGTCTGGAAGGAGACAGGGTTGTTGACATCACCTTTCAGCAGTTGGAGCTTGTCATTAGCCTGCAGCAGTAGCTCTTTGGCTTCCTTTTGCAGTGACTCTGCCCTCTTCTTTGCATCAGCCACACCCTCCGCCTTCTGTCCAATCACCTGCTCCACACTACTGTACTTTTCCTTCACATCTGACTCCAGGTCCTAAACACACCCAAACTCAGTGAGAACAAAACAAAAACCAAACATATTTTGACCAATGTGAGGTAAACCTGCTTACCCATGTGATGACCTCTGTCATGTTTCTTATGCTTTCTGCATCCTGATTGATCACTTTAGTGTTCACAGTGACATTCATAACTTTGTTTCTTAGCAGCGTAACGTCATGCTCGATCCTCTGCAATCTCCTGGTCGCATTTCTGAGCTTCAACTCTGAGTCCACTGTCTCTGACTGCACCTGAACACAACACACATTACCTACAGTTTTTCTGGAATCAGTGATAATTTCGCTCAGCAATTTTCCAGTTTTTATCATATTGGTCACTGACCGAAGACAGCAGGTTGTTGGTGTTCTGGATGTCATTGGTGGCCTGCTGGATGGAACTACTTGCAGACGTCTGAATTTTCTGAGCTTCTTCCAGAGCCCTTTTCACTTTCTCTGCAGAGTTTTTCACATCAGCCACTTCCTCACTGTCACATGCAGAAAAGAGATTTAATCATTACAGGCTGTAAGAGAGTTTCAAAGGATCTGACGGAACAAGGGTTCGTTTTCCTCTTTTACCGGGGTAGGTAGGACCACCATGGAGCCTGTACACAGGTACCATGTTGGTATCTGGCCCTGATAGGCTTTCCATTTCAGGTCCATAATACTGGAACCATAAGGGACTCTTGTTCAAGTCCAAGTTCACACTGTACCCAAGTAGCCCACTTTTACTGTTAAATAAGATCAGACCACGTAATGATCAGAGAAAAACGAAAGACCCAAGAGCTCCATCTCAGAGGATAAAACCCTTTCCTGAACATTTTTAATGTTTAAGTCCATGACAGAACAATTAGAAGTCTGAACCTGTACGGTTTGAAAGAGTTTCCCAGAATAAACCTCTTGTCCTATGAATAGATGAAACAAAAGTGGAGGAGTTTGATCTTGTTGAAAATAAATTTACATTACATATGCGTGCTGGATAAGTAACACCTGCTTAGTTGTAGAAAATATAATAAACATTGCATGATTAATAACCAACTGCTTATGTATTCATTTACTGAGTTAAAGGATATCATTGATAGATGATACCCATATTACCGCTATATTGCTCAACGTATAATCACTCCACATATAATCCTGTAATCATACATGTACTAAAATAAAGGCCGAGGTTAGGGAACAAACTATCTGAACATTCTGTACGGAGAGCAATCAGCACTTCTCTGTCTGGAAAAAACAGAAAACTACTATGGAAGAGACGCTAAGACGTGTTGTAAAAACAGAAAACAATACTGATAACAGAGCCATTGCTCATTTGCTGCACATAGAAATATCGCCCGCACACGGCTGCAGATGAGATCCTGCTTCAGACTCAGACAGATAGAGAGCTGCTGGCGCGATCTCCAGAATGCATTCTGCACTTGATTGAACTCTTTAATAAACAATGTCTACTCGAGCCTTAACTTTAACTTTAACTCATCTTAACTCATCTGATTTGGACTCGGCGAAGTCAATGGCAACTTCAACAATCTTCATACTGACATGCTGTCATGAGTGTATAATTTCCTATTAGGTGGTGCTTAGAGATGTTCTGCTCTGTGCCGCTTATGGCTTTCTACTATCTCTGTTTATCTACTGCCACCTCATTGACACACACATTTTAAGTGTTTATTACTACTCTGACAGGACTGTTTAGTGTTAAGTGTAGTTTAGTTACAACCTTGGAAGAGACTCTTAGCAGTTTGTAGGGGGGTTAGGGTTCTGCACTATGGAAACCAAAATACTAGTGCCCGTAGTAAACCAGGCACAGTTAGCTGGTCCGGACCAGTCTGAGGCTCAGGCTAGGTCTCCTGTTAGCCCTCCAGCAGCACCTGTGCAGCGAGAAACCTAGGATGGTTAAGTAACTGTCCATAACAAGAAGTTTAGTATTGAGCAGAGGTCCACAGTATAATATCCACCACCACTTCACATTAGCAATGGATTTTCCTCAGTCAGTGACACACCTGCTGTGAAAACCCTCTGGTAACCACCGACTCTGTTCTCAGAAACGTAATGTTCTTGGCACCAACAACCATAGTAACATATATTCCTTGTGCCACAGCGGGCAACCTACAATGAAATTTAAAACTGTTTGTGAAAGGTAATCATAGATTTGGTAATACTGTAAAAATATTGGCAGTAATTACCAGCGACCTCATGTACAAAAGTTGGGTGGATTTAATCTGAAATTCTTACTAAAAAAGCAGATGTTCAAAAATACAAGTACACCAGAATTCACACAGGTTTTCTTTGAACATTACAATCAACATGAAATTAAACGCACATGCAAAACCATTACACACACCCTGTGTCCTACCTCTAGCTCAACTTGAATATGATGAGTAAAAAATATCCATGAAAAACCACTCCAAAAGAAAGAAATGGTAAAAAAGACAATTACCGTGGCCAAAAAATGTAATTTATCGATCATGACGTTAAGACACTCCTGTTAGAAGTTGAGGTCAAAAGAAATAATTCATTTGCTGGTATTTCCTCTGGTGTAAGTTGTGAAAGTAAATATATTGATTAGTGAGTGACTAAGACTGTAAACCAGCAGGATCATCACATCACAGCTGGTAAAAGGAAAAAAATGCTCAATTATCAAAGTCAATGTAAAAAAAAAAATTGATGCATATTAGTGGAGTGTTTCAGCTACATGAGGATGTCCAGAGATGCTGGAGTTAACTCCACATGAGAGATCAACCTCCATCATTGGACAAACTACCCTTCCTGGAATCGTGCAGCACATACAGCCAACTCAATACATGAGCTGACCCCCGTAACCCTGTACAGGATGGAATGGGTATAGAAAATGGATGGATATTACACCAAATTATTCCTAAAATTATCCTTATAAATCACATTACATGATAGTGATTTAAATGAAGCATAGAGGGGATTTAGTTTTACCAATCAGGTTAACAAATACAATTTTTTGGTTGAGAGGAACTTGTAGTACTTGGAGAAAACCCACCCAGACAAACGGAGAACAAGTAAACTCCACACAGACCCAGCTGAACCAAGATCCAACAGAATCTTCTTGCTGTGAAGTGTCACTGCAAACAACTAAGCTGTCATGCAGCCCTAATTCAGTCTAATGAATAGATCTAATTACTTTATGTGTGTGAGAGAGATTTCACGCAGATTTGACCGTCACTCTTTAAATTTTTGTCAATCGTAAAACCCTGGTTTGTGACAGTCG
>CM026199.1:33602752-33610252 GCA_014839995.1 Xenentodon cancila | reverse complement strand
CTGAGAGACAAACACAGCTTACTTTGTCAGTGTGACATCTACCTAGGCTGCATGTAGATTAGCTAAAACGTGATCTTACCTGGCCTGCTGCAGCAAGTGTTGGACCTCAGTGAGCGGTTGTGAGGCAGGGTTTTGATCCAGAATGAGCTGAAGTTCAGCAGCACTCCTCTCTATGCTGTCCATGGACTTTCTGTATGGCCCACTGACTCCACTTGTTTTAAAGGCATTGACCTTGTTGACCAGTCGGTGTGTCTGGTTGGTCAGCTGACCAATGACATTGTCCCACTCTGCAAAACACTGGTGACACCGATGGCAGTCTGGGAAGTTTCCAGAAAACCCACGAGCACAGACATCACAACGCCTTCCTGCCACACCCTCCATGCAAATGCAGTGACCAGTGGCTTTATGACACTGCTGCTCCAAGATCCCCTGGGGGTCGCAGTCGCACGCTGGAGAGAGAACAAGATGAGAAATTGATATTGATATGAGCAAGTCAGAAATATGACTACAGGGAACTTTCAGGGTGGTGCAAACACTCCCCTGAACATTTAACTTTTTAAACCATTTAGCCCTCTAACTTCCACAGCAAGACAAATCTCCTTATTCCTCTTATTTTCTTTTCCTTTATTTCACCTGAACTAACCCCTGCTATCTAAAATAATGGGTTTGAAAGGTGCCGAGTTGGGCAAAAAAGTAGGTGGTAATGGTGGCTTAACCTTAAAATCCTTACTTTGCCTGAGCAGCAATGTCATGCGCAGCTTGACTCCTTGCCCTGTCAAGGACATCTGCTGGACTCTATACAATGATAATGCTAAGCTGAAGGTTTAAGCTGAACGGCTGGTGAACAGAATCTAACATTTATTAACATAGCAGATGTTTTCACCAAGGTGAAATCCAATATTGTACAATAATGTGAAAACTAATTTGTTTACAAACTGTTACAGATATCATTTGTTAACAATGCTGCAGATTTGTTGGTTAGTACAAATTAGGGTGCTTACTGTTTGTATATATGATATACAAACATGTACGAGATCTTTATTTGTTTAAAATGCTTACAAAGTTAGTGATTAGAACAAAGGCCATGATTTTAATATGTGACACTTAATGATTTCCTAAAAAATGTTACAGAAATTTTAAATCGTACAAAAATATTAAAGTATGATTGTGCACAAAATGGGACAAATTTGCTCATATTGTACAGATGAAACATTGAAGAAAGCTGACTGAAGATTTCAGATGTGATGAGTCTCTCTTGGAGATAGGGGGAGAAATTTAGGAGAGACTCAGAGTAGAGTCACTGCTCCTCCAGAAGAACCATCTCAACTGTCTCTGCTAGATATGGTTAGGATGCCTCCTTGGGGAGATGTTTTAGGAATCTCCAATTGGGAGGAGTCCCCAGAGAAGACCCAGGACACACTGGAGAAATTTTATCTCTAAAGTAGCAGATTATATTTCCACAGAAAAGCTGGAAGATGGCGGAGAGGGATGACTGGACCACTCCGATTAGACTTCTAACCCAATGACCTGAACCTTGGAGAAGCGGAAGTTAGGATAAAGGGATAAATGCCTCAGATGTGATGAAACTTTTTCAAATGAGTTGAAATGGACTTACATTACGAGAAAGAAATGATTGCTGTAAATTTAAAATATCATGTTTCCTACATTTTCTGTGTGAGTTCTCAGATTTCCTATCTGGGTAACTGAGCAGTATAGACAAAGTCATCATAGTGGATGATTTTAATTATGCATATGGTGGTCGATAGCAATAGTCTTAGCTTTTAATTTTCTTCTGCAATTGCTAAATTAACTGATGCGCTGCTTTAATTGCACCCTTGATCTTGTAGAACCTGATCATTCATGTTGTCTGTATACTCCCTCCTATTTGACCACTATGTAATATTGCTTGAATTTAAAATTGTTGATGTCACAAGGAGAAATCTGTGCTTTACCACAGCTGATGTATAAAACAGAAGTGTAAGCAAAAAGATCAAATAAAATACTATATACCACGGCAGCTGGTATTCTACAAGCATACACAGTATGCATTATGAATTCAAAGTTAATTTGTCATCCTGCAGGACTCTTTCTGAACAGCGGTTATTTTCTGTTCTCTGGTCTTCAGAGAATCCTCCTTGGTCTGGTTTAGACACATTTTCATTCACAGCAGGACCACATTCTGAGCTTTAGCACCACACACACACATATGAATCTGTGGGCTGCTCTGCATGCTGACACCTCACAGACTAGTTTCACAAGTGAGCAGTGGGGCTGCTAGCAGGGCAGCGCCCCTTGCTCAGGGGCCCCAGTGATTTACCATTGTGGGCAGCCCTGGGCTTGAACCTGGGTCCTCCATGCCCAAGCCCACCACTGTAACCACTAGGCCACCACTCCCTTATTATCCAGGAATATATTGGAGAACATACCATGACACCTGACCTCTGGATCTCCCCAGAACACTTCTCTGCACTCTCTGCAGGTTCTTCCTCCAAAACCAGGATGGCAGGAACACTGACCGCTGACCTGTGGGCAAAAACCACTGACATTCACTCAACAAGTTGAGGAACCTTTCAGAAAACACCCACATGTTACTCTGCAGCAGTAGAGGAGTCCAACATCGACCTTGTGGATGATCAAAGTAGCTGTACATTTTGCTCTGCCACAAAGTCCTACCCCTTTTCCCTGAGTCACTATAAATGTCTGCTTCTCCCAAGACCTGCAGTTCCTCTACCCACCACTAGGGTCTGGATTAGACAGCTCAACTTCCTTCTAAGGGGAAAAGGTATATGAAACAACAGGTTTAAATATAATTAGGGGTGTGGACTTTCATTTGAGAAGTGGTTATGGTTAAAAGGCAGTTGTCACTTTAGCTACTTATCACTAACTTGAATTATGAGTTGTGAAGACTTAACAGTAAACAAAACTATTATTTTAAAGATAATATAGGTGCATTTCCATTAATGGGGATTCACGGTAAACTCAGCTGGCGAGAACCTCTATTAGGGCCGACCATCTCTTCAGCCCCTTCAGCCATTGTCTCCTTGACACTGTAGCACCACATAAGAAATGTTAACTGAACAAATAATAAATCTGAACATATAATGCTCATAATGCACATTTTTACTGTTCTCATACAACCAACAACATAAATTAAATTTTTAATTAAATTTTATGTATATAGCGTCTATTACAACACAAGCTGTCTCTAGGTGCTTTCCAGACACCCAGAACATGAACAAGATAAAGGAGATGGAAAATTAGAATGCAGCAAAAGAAGAAGGAATAAGTAAATAAGCAGTGCTAACCATGTTTTTATTTACTATTTTAACCAATACCGTTGAGGTAGTGACTGAGATTAAAAGAATCCCCCCTGCCGGACGACTACATCAATGTGATACACCAACAAAGCCTGAACCAACTGATCGTTTAAATAATCATTTTTTTTCATGTAATCTCCATCTTCATCAAATGTACTTGTAGCAAAATGTTTGGTCCAAAAGGTTCACCAGGTAAAAACTCCCCTTATAGGGAAGAAACCTAGATCAGGATCTGGATCATAAGGGGCAACCCTTCTGCTGAAGACCAGCTTGTGGGGATTATTTCAATGAAGCAGTGCCATAGCCTGGAGCTACAGATAAACGCCAGAGGTATTGGCTCAACTGGTCCCTTTGACCAGAGCATAGAGCAATGGAGCTCATGCACGGAGTGGTTTGACTATTTTGTTGCAGCAAACAGAATAGATGATAAGACTGTGCCCACTTTTCTTTTCCAAAATTTGTTCAGTTTTATAATTTATAATAAAAAACAATTCAGAAAGCATATTTGAATGCAATACTTGATATGACATACATATCAAGTATTAAACAAAAAAGCAAACATAAAAAAAACAAACAAGTGCCTTAATCTCTATAAATTTGAGCAGCTCAAAGTCCTGTCTCCATCTTTTTGATATATGAAATGAAGGCTTCCAAATTGTTTGAATTTGTCTGTCTTGCCCTTCAGTCTGCTATATCCAGAAGAATCTGTTCATTCTTTGTATAACTATGTCTCTCAGGGTAAAGCCCAAACAGAAACAGCTTAGGGTCCATGATGATACATTTGCTAATCGGTTTTTCCGTCACCACTTTGACCTCTTCCCAAAAAAGTATTGTTTTTTTTCCACAGTACCAATACAATATACTTATGTACCTCTGTGCGTTATACATTTAGGGCATACATCAGGAACATACTATTATATCCATTTTTATATAAATGGGTATATACATGTGCATAAACTATTTAAATTGAAAAAAAAATGTATTAATTTAATAAAATATTAAGGCATGTATTGACCAATCGGGTGCAAGCTTCCTACTACTAGTCTTACTCTGTCAGATCTGATGATAGGTCGTCCCTCCAAGCTCTACATATGTCATTGGAACCTTCAGAAATTTGGGATACCATTAGGTTATAAAATCTGAGATTACACCATTTCTTTGACTATCCTTTCTCAGCATTTTTTCTAGCATTGTTAAAGTGGGTTTTGACAGCTAATTATTTTGTGTCATTAATATAAAAGTTCTGAGTCGGAGGTATCTAAAAAACTATCAGGGGCAGAATAATGGCCTTAGGATTAGTTAAGGGATCGAGGCAGTCTACCCTTATACCTGAGTTAGATCTGAAACAAATGTTTATGTGTTTTATTAAAAAGAAAAGTTGATAGGGTTATCCATTAAAGTCAGGCGTTGATGTGATAACATATTTGATACAAAAAAATACAGGGAACGTTTATGTTTTGGTGACTGGTAGCCAATTTCCTGTTATCTTTTTCTCTCTTAATGACATCAGTTGTAAGAGGGGAGGAGATGTTATGCATTTTGGGTTACTACAGCTACCGTAGTAGCACATTCAAAAGGTATTCTGGGTAATGGAGTACAAGGGTTGTGTCACAGAGAAGGATACCGAAATCACCACCATTCATGTTATGTGAAGTTAAGACGTAAAAGCGTATGTGTGTGTGAGAGGTTTGTGTGTATATAAGGTGTGTGTTTGTATATCAAGCGTATGATATTTGCTCACATCCCGACCTGCAGTCCTCATCCCCGTGTATACACCATATACACAGAAGTCTAATTGGACTACTGATGATAGTTATCATGATCATTCTTGTCAGTGTGGACATCGTGCACACGCTGTATGTACGAACACGAATTTTTAACCCTCTGCTTTCATCAACTAGTGATGCTAGCAGTGCTAGAACCGGGCAGCCCTGGGCTTGAACCTGGGTCCCAAGCCCACCACTGTAACCACTAGGCCACCACTCCCTCCATATTGTATCCTGATCCAGGTTTCTTCCCTCTTAAAGGGGAGATTTTCTTGCCACTGTTTGGCTTAAGGTTTTTCTTCCACTAGAGGAGTTTTTACCTGCTGTTGTTTATATAATAATTGCTCGGGGGTCATGTTCTGGGTCTTTGGAAATCGCCTAGAGACAACTTGTGTTGTAATAGACGCTATATAAATAAAATTGAATTGAATTTATTATGTAGCAGACAGGTGGTCACCTGGTCGCAGGATGTCCCGTAAGAGTGTTGGGTGTCGCAGTTGCAGGGTTGACAGCCGTTGCCACTCGCCATGTTCCAGGTGTCAGCGGCGCAGTGGTCACAGTGCTGACCAATCACGTTGGTTCGGCAGGGACACTGACCATTGAGACGGTCGCAGTGACAGTTGCTGGGTGACGGACAGCTGGACGGCTCGCTCCCAAGATGGTCACACAGACACTCTGGAACAGATCAATCATTAACGATTACTTTTTCCTTTTAGATAGTTTTAAATTTAGTAATAGTAATGGTCAATTCTGGGTCTCTGGAAAGCACCTGAGACAACTTGTGTTGTAAAAGATGCTATATAAATAAAATTGAATTTAATTAATGCACATTATGCAAGTTCAGTACAATTAGAAATTTGATTACACTTTTAATTTTATGATATTTTGTAATAGCAGCTGGGTCAAGTTTCAACCATTTTCTAGTAATGGCATTTTTACTTGCTGCCCAAAATATACTGACTAAATTGTTCAATCACCCAAATACAAAGTAGCTCAATAACGCCATATTTATGAAACGCTTTTATCTAAAGTGACGTATAACAGCGAAATACGATCAAACCACAGTAACATAGAAAATCACAAAGTAGGTGCAGACAAAACAGTATTTAAAAAAGTGCAGCTAAGATTACATTTAAGTATAGTTAATGACATTAAAGGAAGAGTACAGTTCACAACAGAAGAAGGACTTGGACAAGGACTCTTTAACACCTCCTTGAACGTAGAGAAATTAAAAAGAATATTTATATATTATACTTAAAATTAATTATTAATTCAATTCAATTCAATTTATTTACGTAGCATCCATCACAACACAAGTAGTCTCCAGGATCTTTCCAGAGACCAGAACATGACCCCCAATCACTTTTTACATAAACAACGACAGGTAAAAACTCCCCTTTGACAGGGAAGAAACCTGAATCAGGACCTGGATCAAAAGGGGGGGACCCTCCTGCTGAAGACCAGTGGGGTAGAACAGGAAAAGAGAGATCAGAAAGAGTGGATGAAGAACAGAGAGGAGAGACACAGACACACCAGCAAAGGTGCAAAAGACAAGATATATTAGACATATTAGATATCTATTATTAATTATCTGTTAACTGGAGGACAAAGAGTTTTCTGTCCATCAGACTGGTACCTGGTTAGTTGGTGGTACAGAGACCACTATATAAACAGGTGTAGACAGCAGACACTGCGAGGAGAGAGACTGCAGTGGGCAGGTGTTAAAAGGTTTCTGAAACACGTTTTTTCTTTATGAGGAAGTGCATATAATTTCCTGGAAGGCAGTAGTGTGAGTGTAAAAAAAACCCAAATAAAGTGACTACAAAATATCTATCTTGCATTTTGCATGTGAGATATGGTGAAAATAATAAACAAGACAAGAGCAAAAAAAAATGGAAAAACATGAAAAAAGAGAAAGAGACATGAAAAAATAGAGAAAAAAGAAAAAGGAGGGAAAGAATCTAAGGCGTCTCTATAAATTGTAATTACTTTCATCTCTGTGTCCGGAGGAATTGTTGGATGTTGTTTTCAATAAAACTCAAAGATTGTTGCTGTCTTTATCTGACGCCAGGTTCGTAATACTGCTGGTACATGAGTCCAACCTCCGGATGCAGTTGAGGCATTTTCAGAGATTTGTGCCTACATTTGGGAGAGTTGACTGTTCCTGTATTTTTACCAAAAGGTGGTTTAAAAGGATGGTTGGAGCTGGTTGAAATGATATGTTTGTGCCTCATGGGCTACTATTAAGAAAGAAAGAAAGAAAGAAAGAAAGAAAGAAAGAAAGAAAGAAAGAAAGAAAGAAAGAAAGAAAGAAAGAAAGAAAGAAAGAAAGAAAGAAAGAAAGAAAGAAAGAAAGAAAGAAAGAAAGAAAGAAATGGTCCTTAAAGGCTCATCTCATCAGAGGGCATTCATATTCT